>VDFB02000017.1:335647199-335677301 GCA_007258455.2 Sequoia sempervirens | reverse complement strand
AAACAACCAGATGTGACCTAGATAAATCAGATGCGAGCCAAACTGACAGATGCGACTCAAAAATTACAGATGCGACGCAAAACTTACAGATGCGACTCAAAATTAACAGATGCGACTCTAAAAATCAGATGCGTGTTTCTGGTGAACAATTGTGAATCTCTGTGAATTTTCAGTGACATGAAATTTAAACTGACCTGGTTTTCTATGATCAAATTCTGACAATCAAAGACAATCATAAGACAAAGTGTTTTCAGTTTTGATTTTGGACTCCAAGAACGTTTAAAGTGATAACAGGCAAGCACATCCTAATAGGCCAAAGGCCTAGGGTTTGTATACTTGGTATAGCCCACCAGTTATACCCCGGATTGGTGATGAACACCTTTCCTTCTCGAGAGCGGATAGCTTAGGAATTTGGTGGCATTGGCTCCCCTCCACGGCTCATTAACGTCTTTCGAGCACACCAATTCTGAATTCATTGGGTAATGACATCCCAAGAACCGTTATCTCTACTCAAGGGGATCAGTAGTGAGTAATCTTCGGGCATGATACTGTACCCTGCACTAATACCAAGCAACGGCCACAAATAGGTTGGTCTCTACAACAAAGGGTATTTAATTCGGGCATTCCGTTCATGGGGTGTGATCCATACAGCGCGAGTCCCCTTTCGGATCCATCTCGTCGGAACCACACTCGTGATTCTTGGGGTTTCCCCAAGAACCCACTTTTGTATACCGGCTGGAAGTCCCTCGGGTTCAGGGTGCTACCGGTCTGAGTCGTTCTGGGGTGAGTATTTTTTCCCACCAGAACAGGCCCAAGTTCTAGAGTTGGTAACCATTTCTCTTACACCTAGGATCGCACGGATGGGCAAGGGGAGAGGATACTTCGATATACCAAATCGTAAGGGTAACCAGACTTGTGCTTTCGCACCAAACACAATAGACACTTGTTAATTTTAACCAAATGACAGATTTGCTACGCTACCAAACAATCTGTTTCAAAATTTAACTAGGGTCTTCGACAAGCGTCCTGCAGAAGATATCATTAGTAATTTTCAATTTTGTCTTCGCCAATCGTCCTGCAAAAGCTTGTTAACTCCAAATGGCCACACGCTGAAAATCAAATATCAGTAACACGAAAATCAATTGAAAATTCTAGATTGCCGAAAGCAGAAATAAAATTTTACCAGTCAATTGCGTCATTTTGTTACCAGTTAGATGCGTCGTTTCTTTTTCAGTTGCAGCTCGGGATATCACTTGCGATTCAATAATTTCCAGATGCGTCGTTTCTCTGTCAGATGCGGTTCATAAGCTCAATCACGGTTCAAAAACTTCACGTGCGGTTCCGGAAAATCAATTGCGGTGCAGAAACTTCACATGCGGTTCGGAAAATCAATTGCGGTGCAGAAACTTCACATGCGTCGTTCCGTACGAAAAATCTACAAAATCAAAAATTAAAAGATCTATGGATTCGCGAAGATGGTGTCTTCACGTCGGGTTCACCAAAATGTAACGCTGAAAATAAGAGCTTCCAAACGTATTTCCATGAATTATCTCGATTTCCCTTCTCCATTTTGCTTGTGTAGTATAATTGCCCTTAGATTTTCAAGTAATTCGTGCAAGTATAGCGTAAGATAGTGATTAGCAAAATATCGAAGATTCAAGACAAAAGTGCTCTCAAAAGTTATCAAATTCGCAAGAGAGATTGGAATGAAGAATGACAAATCAATTTATAGAAAATTGATTATTCGAACGACAGGCCAAGATTGAAAGATTAATAGACGGTTGAGATTGAGAGATGGGACATCCATTCAGATAACTGATAGAATTAAAGATTAAATAAATGATTTAATCTTTGGATTCGGATCAAAATAGAAGAAATATCTTTGCATGACAAGATGAAGACTGGTCAAAGCAACTCTCTGTTAGAGGCATACGCTGTACTTAATTAATTAAATAAGAATATTTAATTAATAAATATCTACTTCAATTGAGTTAGAAGTGGACGATTGCATGATTAGTCGAAGAGATTACTCGAAGACGCCACTCAGACATTAAATCAATAGTTAACTGAACGATTAAAATAGATGTCGAGTTGAGTAAAAGTGAATATTTAGATAACTCACATAATTATCTAAAATATAGAAGAACGTGTTAAAATAGAATTAATGAATTAAATAATTCATTTAATTCAAGACTCAATATTCGAAGGATAATTAAATAAATAAGATTTATTTAATTAAGTGACGAAAGGGATTTAAATGAATAATTAAATAAATCATGAATTTATTTAATTATAGTTGAAATATGATAAAGAATAAATTAAATAATGATTTATTTAATTTAACCGGAAGAATAAGGTTAATTAGTAAGATAATTAAATAATAAGCGTTTATTTAATTAATTAGATAGAATAAAGAGAAGTGAATTAATTAAATAATTAATATTATTTAATTAATAGAAGAATTAATGTTAAGATGAATAATTAAATAATTCAGATTATTTAATCAAGACCATGAAGAAGAAGAATTATGAAGAATATAGAAGCCGCAGGCTAAAACCCAGATTTTGGTGTCTACAGTTTACATGATGCATGAAGTATTTGACATGATGATTGATGCTTGAATAATGCTCTAGAATGCTTGATACTCTTCCCTTGAAGACTCTTGATTGCTCTTGTGAACTCAAATTTGCTATAAGGATGCTCATTCAACTTTCTAGGTGTAAAATGAGTGAAAGAAACCTATATTTATACTCAATTATGCCATATTTCATGAAATTACATCACTACAAGCCGACATCAAATCTAGAAGGATAAAATCTCACCAAAAATTTGAATTAATTTGTATTTTGGTCCACACAAGACTCATTCACCAAAGGTGGAGAATCAGTCCCATTAGGCATAATGTATGAGATCAAATTTAAAAATGCTTAGAAATGTGTGAAACCAGGTTTGGGACTAGAAAACCTAGGTGGGACTCATTTTCCCAAGGTGGCGAATGAGTCCCGGATCACTAAATCTAGGGCCATTCAACTTGAAACACTTGAATTATGATTGGGTAATGATTTTTGTCAAGATTATTCTCAAAAAGATACATTAAATGGGGCTTGGGGATGCAAAATAAAGCCAATTAAAGCATAAATAAGCCCAATTATTAATGAAAACCCTATAAAACTATGAAAGTGTTTTACAACACTTTACAACACTTCAAATAAGGTAGGATTAAGGTGAAAAAGAGGTTTATTAGGTTTAATTAATTAATAAAACCTTAGAGAAGTGTGAAAGTGTGTTACAACACTTCAAAACACTCTAGAAAGGTACCATTCATGTTCATTAGTTCACAAGGTCCCAATAACTAATGTCAATGTTTCAAACACATTACAACAGTAAATCAAGGCATCATTAGGCTCAATTCAGCAAGGAGGGCCCAAACAAGTGTGAAAATGTCCCCGATGACATTTTTCAACACTACATTGATGAACAAAAGAACATTCAAGGGTTACATATAAGCACATGTATCTCAACAAAGAAACTCCTCCAAGTAAGATACTATTGGAATATCTTTCTAGTAGCATATACATCAGCACCATGAAGTGGTTCAACATAAATATTTACAAATCCTAAAATAATTAATTTTTTTATAAAAAAAAGATAAAAATCATCCTCCAATGAAAACCACTTTGATGGCGCTTTTCAGTAGGTACCCTAATGGAAACTTGGTAAAAAGGTGTCATGACTATAATCAAGCATCTACATGTTCCATTTTAGGTGGAGGCATCTCATACCGTTCATAATAATTTCAACATTTCCTTCTTTTATCCAATCTACCATTCATTTGATCTATCTTCATCCATATCTTCCAAATTCTCTTGATCTTGACAAAGGTCTTGCATACACTTAAACTTTTCTTATGAAAAAATATTGACATGGTCTTTACCATTAATCCTTATTTATCTCATGAAGTCCCAAAGCCTATATATAGCATTATCCTGATGATCCTATCACAAGATAAATTTCTTGCAGCATCCTTTGCATGCTTATACATTTGTTATCTCGATCTTTGCATTCGCTCATGAAATATCAAACATTTCTAAACACTACAGGTAGGTAATAACATCTTTCTTTGGAATAAATATTGATCCATGTCATATATCTCACAGTGTGATATCAACATTTTGATCTAGGTATTATATAGAAAATACAAAAAACATTTAAAACATGTTCAAAAATCCTAAAACATTCAAACCTATTCAAAATCCCAAAAACATCCAAAAAAAATTCAAAATTTTAAAAACATCTAAAACATCTCAAAATCTAAAAAATATCCAAAACATTTTAAAATCCAAAACAATTCAAATTAGATGAAAAATCTATAAAAAGGTTGAAAATGTCAAATTCAAAATGTTATTAGCCATCATTTGTTAATATCCATGTCCAATAATTGGACTATGATGATTGTATGCAGTTACATACATAAGGCCATCTTCGATGATCCCTCAAGGTATAGCTATGTCCCTTAGGTGATATTCTCTTGGTGTAAACTTTCAAAAATTTAAAAACATGTCAAAAACATTACACAAAAAACCAAAACAACCTCATGTTGGAAAATAGAAGGATCATGTATAAACACTGATTGTATTATTTGATGATTATGTATGCATTTATAGAGTGGTACAAAAGAAGTGGTTGAATGGAGGTAGTTGACTAACCAAATACATGCAGTTATAATGTAATACATCAAAATTCCCCCCTTATTACATAATTCCTACAAATGTAACCCTTGAAAGCTCTTATTCACCTTTCAAAGGACCCCCCTTTAAGGTTTAAATAAAAAAAACTTACTGATTATGAAATATATATACATCTTTAGATCTTCCTTGATGAAATAGATTGGGGGGGAAATGTGGATATATTGTTCATATATCACACCTTCTCCACACAAATCATTCAAGAATGTCCTAGGAGTCCCATTCGGATTGACTAGCAACCTCAGAAGGTGAGTCAATTCTCAATTAGGAAGGACCTAGTAGGTGGATGTTTTAGCTCTATGGGGTTCACCACCAAGAAAATGCGTGGAAAAGAAAATGTTGGAAAACACATTGTAATGTGCAAATGAATGCTAAATGACCTAGAATGATAAAAAAATAGAAAACTATGAAACTGGAAGTCAGGATTGTTAAAAGGCGTAGGACAACTAAGAGGGGGGTGAATCAGTTTTCACAAAAATTCAAACTCAAAATTTCAACATTTACCAATTCCACAACCACACTATTCTATTATTAAGTATGAACATGAAACACAAATAACCGAAAGTAAAATCAACACAATCAACACAATATTTTTATGTGGAAAACCCAATGATGGAAAAACCATGGTGAGGATTAACTCACAATATAAAGAGAGAGCAAAACCAAATACAGAAGCTCACTACCCATAAGAGGACTCACTGTCCAAATACAAAGGCTCACTACCTAAACAAAGGAATCACTTTCCAATAGGGAGGCTCACTGGCAACTAATACAAAATAAAACAAAATATCCAACACAAAAATTAACACACATTCATAGCCTTGATCAGAAGATTGCAGAAACCTTCAAGTCATTGCCTTCAAGAATCTAACATAATGAAGTATTGTTGTCTCAAATCATTTTCGCACACTTCTCTTTTGATTTGTGGCTTACTTCATCACTTTGCATCATCCATAAAATTATTCACAATTAATCTTGCATTTATACCATCTTCAACCTTAGAAACTTTCTCCAAGGTCAGCCACATAGGCCTCATTTCATAAATTCAAATTAGGTTGGCAACTCAACATTCCTGCGGTGGAACGGAATGAGAGTGGACCAATAAAAATACTTAACCAAGACAAAAAGTAATGTCTTAGATAACCCACATGGTTTCTTAAATAAATTTAATTCTTCAAATGAAGTGTAAACACCAGGTTGGCCAAACCTAATAAAAACAAAAATGAACATTGATATACATGCTTCCCAACAAGAAGATAACATGTGGATGACACAAAACGCTTGATTATGCATGAGAACACATCTCAGGTTCCTTTAGATATAGCCATAGAAAGTGCAACAATCTTCATACACCAAAATCCTTCCATCAGTCCATCCAGACTGTGCAAACACATACAAAAGCTCTGAAACTTGACTTCTATATCACCAAACTACACACATATTTTCTTGAACCAAGAGAACAACATTATAAAACACATTCTAGATCCACGCAATCTAAAATAGAATAGCGGAGGATTATGGAGCAGAGACATTTCTCCCAGTCATAGAAAGCTAACTCTTCCAAAATAGTTCACACACCAGTGAACATAACGTTGACATCCCATCAAACCAGAAGCTACAATTCAAGAGATATCACCATCAAATCATCAAGAAGAAACCCTTCAGATCTACACAAGCATAGGATCAACCTAGGAGAAATGTGGAGTATATTTGGATTACATTCATAAATTTGAATTCTCTCTTTATTAATTTTCTCAAAAGCACTTGGAAACTCATCATTTCAACTCTTCTGCAACACCATAAAGATAGTTCCATGTACTCACAACATCTCAATAGTATCTCAACTATACATGCACAATCTACAATATACTAAACTATGTTGACATCAATCATAACATTAATGACAACACCACCAAACTTGCTCATACTTGCAACAATCTCCCCTTTGTCATTGATGGCAACACATTATGTGAAAAACCATCAAAGACAACTCTCTCCTTCATATTAGATCTTCTCTTCTTCTACATGACTCTCTCTCCCCTTTTCTTCTAATGTTTTTCACATGACTTTCTCTCCCCCTTTGAAATCAATGGAAAAGATCCAGAACTTTGATCACTCCCCCTTAGGAGTGCACCCATCCAACTCATACTACAACAATGAAAACCTTTTTTACTCCCCCTATGGAGTAGACCCATTCAAGAATCCAAATAAATGAAGAATGTATGAATTCATTGGACTGATACACCTTCATGTGCACCTACTTTGGAGGGCCAATGACCCCCAATCTCTCCTAAGATACTCAAAAGTATCCTTCGGAAGAGCCTTAGTAAATATATTTGCAATTTGTTCCTTTTTTTTCACATACTCTTGTTGGATCTCAGTTGTGTTTATGGTTTGTCCTTGATGAAAAAATTTCTGATCCTTATGATTTACAATGGCACTTCTTTGATGTCTCTTGGCTATTACAGAAAATTATTTGTTATGTTTCAATTTCATGATGATGATAAGAATTTTGGTTCAAGCTATGAATGCTACTTCTGTGACTAACAAAGCTTGTAAGTTGGTTTCTCTGTCAGGATGGTTCTCTTTGCATTTCATAAGCATTCACATATCGGCATGAGTATGGCAAGGTCTCCCTGATCCACTTTGAAATGTCTGAGTTGCCTATCAGCAAGACATTTATGATGTCTTAACGATTTAATTTTTCCTATAGGAAGGTTTCGATGTGACTTTCCCATTGTCTCAACGATAGTAATTATATCGGCATAAGTTAATACCATCGGTATGTGGTCTCAGCGATATTGGTTTGTCACACAGAATGGCACATGAAAGAATCATATCAGCTTGAGTTATTCCGTCAGGCTAAGGTCATAGCAAAATTATATTGTCTCCCCAACCTGCTTCAGAATGAGCATATCGGCAAAGGAAATAATCCTCGGGGTAATTTCATAGCGAGTCTTGTCTTACCAACCGTGTTCAAAAAGGTCTTATCGGCAAAAGTTTTTCTTTGGCATAATGTCATAATGAACCCAGTGGGTCTTATTAAGGGCTCTCAGTGAAACATATCATATTCAATATAATATCTCTCCGATAGTGGAAAGTCATGGCGAAGGCAAATGAAAGGCTTTCAAGGAAAGGTTGGTAAAGTCTTAGCAACTCAGACTGAATAAATTATTTCCGTGAAACTCAATGTATTCTATGAAACATCTTCCTGATAACATTAGGTTACAGCGATAGTGTTAAAACAAGATAGAAGGCTTGTCGGTAAGAAAAACCATTTGTCACAGTGACCAATGTGTATCATGTGGAGTATCAGTGAAACATAGGGTAGTCTATATAACGTCTCCCCGACTATGTATAGTCTCAGCAACTTGGAAATGATAAAGGCCTTCGGCATAGGTGTTGAATTGTCATGGTGACAATGTGTATCGAATGTCTTTCAGAATGGAAAAGTTTGTTCTCTAGGAGGTCTCCCCAAAAGTTGTTTGTTACAGTGATTCTAAATGAAACTAAAAGGGCATCTCGGTAATAATTTTCCTCATGTCTCAGCGAAAGAATGATTTACTAAGGAAGACCATCAGTGTAGCATGCTATATTTGACGTGTGTTCTTCCTGACTCTGGTGGTTCTTGGTGAAAGCAACAACCATAAGGTTTTCTGGCAACATTAAAGTTGTCTACAACATAACGTGTCTTCGATTGAATAGAAAGTCACTTAGGGAAAACATTTTGAGCATATTCTTTTTGGCTGGGTATCAAACCCTAGCCTAGCCACAATCATGAATGTTTAAGTTTCTATTGTTGCTGACTATAACAGTTTCTTTAGAGGCTTATGGAAGGTTTGTTTGATGTGTGTCTCTGGTTGGTTGCTCAATAGTGGTTGATGGAACCATGGGAGTTATAGATTTGTCTAAGAAATAATCTCACAAGCTTTAGAAGCTAGGTGAGATGGCTCTTGTTTTGGTTGGTTGTTCTATCGTTACTTCTGAAGTCTGTTACTTTTCTGGCATTTATAAATAGGAGTAGAAAACTAAGTTTTCAGTTTGGCTATTGTTGTAATTCAAAAGAATATCATTCTTTGACTGTATGAACATGTATGAGAAAACTCTGCAATAGAAATCTAAATAAAAATGCAGAGATTGTAAACTTATTTTCTACGTAGTATTTTAGGGATTCAATTATTGAATCTTTAAGGTATTCTATAGATAAGAAAATAGAGAGATATGTGCTTAACTAAAAATATAGAAATCCTCTGAATCATCACTATTGTTCAAAAATTAAACTGAGGGGTTGGTACTCCTTGAGATAGATATCTCTAAATGAGGGGTTGGTGCTCCTTGAGTGGGTGCTCAAAACAACCTGTAAGGCATTGTGAATAGTTGATTAAAAGATTAAGCCTGGAAGGAATTTAGGGAGTGGTTTTTATACCCCATGAGGGTTTTCCACTCGGAAAAATATTGTGCCTCTTTGTTCTTCAGTGTTCTCTCTGGTTTACTTTGTTGTTGTTGTTTCTATTAACTATCAAGTCATTTTTTTCTCAAGTCTGTTTATGAATGATTACATTCAACTCACAAATACTTTAATCAGAATGATATTGAGATAAAATATGAGCTGTGTGTTTAAATATTTTAAAAATCAGTCAAATAGTTAAGACACTAATTCACCCCCCTCTTAGTGTCATTTTAACTCCAACAATTGGTATCAGAGCATAGGGTCCTCTGATTGGTTTAATTACCTTGGTTTGATCTTGGTCTTGGAGTTTGTTTTTAATGGCACATTCTCAAGACGGTGCCTCTGTAACTAGAGCTTCGTTATTTGATGGAACAGATTATGTGTTCTGGAAAATCAAAATGGAAGCTTTTCTTATTTCTTTTGATGTTGATGTTTGGAGCATGGTTATAACTGCTTACAATGTACCGGCCTCTATTCCCACTGATCTTGCTGAAAAGAAGAGGTATGAAACAAATTCCAGAGCTAAGCATTCCATCTTGTGTTGGTTAACTAAAGATGTGTTCATTAAAGTCATGCATTGCAAATATGCTCATGAAATCTGGGAAAAACTTTAAACTATATATCAAGGTAATGAGAAAGTTAAACTGTTAAAAATCATTACTCTCAAACATCAGTTTGAAGAGTTGAAGATGAAGGATGATGAAAAAGTGGTTGAATATTTCCTAAGAGTTGATGAAGTTGTCAATACAATGAAAGGTCTAGGTCAAACTGTTAATTAATTTGATGTAGTCACAAAGGTTGTTAGATCCTTACCACATATATTTGAATCTAAGGTTTTTGTCCTAGAAGAAAAGAAACACTTTGATCAACTTACCTTAGACAGCCTGCAAGGAATACTTACTTCCTATGAAATGAGAACTAGCAAAATCAATTCAACAAGAAAAGAAACTGCTTTTAACACAGAAAAAAAAAAAAAAAGTTGAAGTTAGTGAATCAGATTTGTCTGATTCTAAAGAATCCCATTTTGTTAGAAGATTTAAAAAGGGATCAGGAAAATACAAGGGAAAACATCCCTTTAAATGTCTTAACTGTGGCAAAATAGGTCACTTTGCTACAAAGTGTCCCTATGATGATCAAATCTATGACAATGAGGCAACTAAAATACAGCCTAAGAAGAAGGCTTTAAAACCTAAATGAAACTTCAATTTTAAAATGAAGAAAAGTCTGTTTAGTAAGGATGAATCTGATATTGAGTCTAAAGACTCATCAGTTGATGAAGTTGAAACTTTGTTCATGGCTGAATTTTCTCAGCAAAATGATTCTAACACCATTGACACTGAAGAAGGTGAAGTACATCTTGAAAGTGAGCTGAAATGTGCTCTTCAAGAGGTTTGAAAACTTAAAAAACAAGTTCTTACTCAAGAACATAAACCAGATCAAGAATTGATCTCTTTGAAAACTCAGCTTCAAGAAGCTAAAAGAGTTGAAGTCTACCTTAGAGAGACTATAAGCTGCAAAGATCATGAAATTCAAAAATTGGAACAAGAAGTAGTCCTTCTTAGGAAGGAAATTGAAAAATATGAAAGAACTCTAAAATTGAATGAGATGCTCAGCAAGAAAAAGGTGTATAAAGATAAATCTGGTGTTGGTTTTGAAACGGGTGAATGCTCAACTGACAAAGAAAAACAAAACCCCTCTTCTAAAATAAAAAATTCAGGTTCCAATCACTCAAAATCTAGTAACGATCATGCTAAGTTTTTTAGAGGTAATAGACCTTCATACAATGTCAATTCTTTTTTCAATGGTTATTGATTTTTCTGCAACAAATTTGGTCATAAGGTGAGCACCTGCAGGCTTATGAATTCTAGAATACCCAAGTTTGGTCTTAGTCAACACTATGGTTTTGTTAGACATATCAGATGTTTTAAATGCAATACTTTAGGAAATTTTGTCAAATAGTGCAGAACTGATCTACAATCTAAACAACAAAAAATTAAAAAGGTTTGGAAACCTAAGACTGTCAACAACATTGAACAAACTATGTTGGTTCAAACTACTTTTCATTGAAAGAAAAAGGACTTATGGGTCCTAGATAGTGGATGTTCTAACCATACATGACTAACGACAAGGACAAGTTTATAAAACTTGAAGATTATGTAGGTGGATATGTTAAGTTTGGTGATAACTCTGGTATTCAAATTAAAGGTAGAGGTTCACTTCTTCTGAATGAAGACACTCCTATCTATAATGTGTACTATGTGGAAGGTCTCAAGCACAATCTTCTAAGTGTTAGTCAAATCTGTGATAGTGGTTATCATGTTCTTTTTAATTCATAGGGATGTGACATTAAGAACAAGCTTGGAAATGTTGTTGCAGCTGGAAGGAGGACAAAAGAAAATGTGTACAATCTTCTTGATTCATCATGCAATGACAATAATCAAGGTATGTGTCTAATGGGCCAAATTGAAGAGAATTGGTTATGGAATAAAAGATTAGGACACATAAAATTTGAAAATTTGGTTAGAATTAGTCAAAATCAAAATGTTAGAGGTCTATCAGTTCTTAGCAAGCCATAAAACTCTATGCGTAAAGAATTCTTAATTGGTAAGCAAACTAAAATCAGCTTCAAGTCAAAAGAACATTCTTCTTCAAAACCTTTATAGCTTGTGCATACTGATTTATGTGGACCAACTTGAACAAGGTCTATTAATGGTGAAAGGTACTTTATGTTGTTTGTGGATGATTATACTAGAATGATATGGGTCACATTTCTCAAGCACAAATCAAAAGCCTTTGAAAGGTTCAAAATTTTCCAAAAAATGGTTGAAAAGGAATCTGATTTGAAACTTAAATGCCTTCGATCACACAAAGGAGGTGAGTTCACGTCTCAAGAGTTTATTGATTACTGTGAACAACATGATATTAAAAGACAATATGTTGCAACTAAAACACCTCAACAAAATAGGGTAGTTGAACTCAAGAATAGAACTATAAAAGAAATGGCTAGAACCATGCTAGATGAAGCTAAGTTGTTCAATGTGTATTGGAAATAAGCTATTCATACAGCTGTATACATTTTGAATAGAGTGCAGCTTAGGGTGAAATCTAAACACACTACTTATGAGCTTTGGTATGGAAAAACTGCCTCTGTCAAATACTTTAAGATTTTTGGAAGTTTTTTATCAAGAAAGATAATGATAACCTTGGGAGCTTTCAATCAAAGAGTGACGAGGGTATCTTTTTGGGATACTCAACTCACAGAAAAGCTTATAAATGCCTTAACAAAATGCTTAACAAGATTGTTGAAGTTGTTAATTTCAAATTTGATGAAAGACCACATTTGATTGCTGAATCTTTGTAGGATAATGAGGAAGAAGAACTTGAATTTGAAATAATTTCAGAAGGAGCTGAAGCAGCAAAGTCTGTTGCTGAATTAGCAAGCCCTAAGAATGAAAAAGAAAGTCCCGAAAAGGTTGCATCAAAATTTCCTTCGAAAACTCTAGCTATTTATCACCCCAAAGATAAGATTATTAGGGATAAATATGTAGGAGTTCAAACTAGAAGAAAAGTTGTTTAATCTAATGAAAAGGCACAAGTTGCTTTTTGTTTAATTACTCAGTTTGAGCCTAAAAAAATTAATGAAGCTCTCACAAACTCATGTTGGCTTAATGCTATGCAGGAAGAAATTGATCAGATTGAGAAAAATGAGACTTGGGAGTTAGTCCCATGACCCAGAAGACAAGAATGTCATAGGAGGCAAATGGATATATATAAACAAGGTGAATGAAAATGGTAATGTTATTCGCAACAAAGCAAGATTTGTCTACAAAGGCTATGCTCAACAAGAAGGTATTGATTTCAGTGAAACCTTTGCACCCATGGCTAGATTAGAATCCATTAGAATATTCTTGGCTTATTTTGTTTACAAAAACTTTACTGTTTATCAAATGGATGTCAAAACTACCTTTTTGAATGGCTATTTAGATGAAGAGGTCTATGTTGAACATCCTGAAGGATTTATATGCAAAGATAATCCTAACCATGTCTATAGGTTGAAAAAGGATCTCTATGGCCTAAAACAAGCACCTAGAGTTTGGTACTCTAGAATGGATAGTCATTTAATTTCTAATGGATTTGTTAGAGGAGGTGTAGACAATAATCTTTGTGTTAAAACTAAAGGTTATGATATTTTAGTTGTTGAAATTTACGTTGATGATACTATCTTTGGCTGCAATAATGTCACTATGAGTAAAAAGTTCTCTCAGTTAATGGAATCCTAGTTTGAAATGTCAATGTTAGGAGAATTAAATTTCTTTTTGGGTCTTAAAATCTCTCAATGTGAGACTGGAATATTTCTTTCTCAATACAAATATGCTAAAGAGATGCTTAAGAAATTTCAAATGGATGAATGCCATCCTATTAGCACTCCAATGGCTACTGGATGCAAACTTACTAAAATTGATGATTCTGTTGATTCAAATCAAATGGAGTACAGATCAATGATCGCCAGTCTCTTATATTTAATTGCCTCTAGACCTAACATTATGCAGGTGGTTTGCACTATTGCACATTTTCAGGCATCACCTAAAGAATCTCTTGTTATTGTTGTTAAACAGATCTTTAGATACACTCAGGGCACTCTTGATTATGGTCTTTGGTATCCTAAGAGCAATGATTTTTCTTTGATTTCTTATACTGATGCTAACTAGGCTAGTTGTTTGGATGATAGGAAAAGCACCAGTGGTGCTACATTCTTTCTTGGTGATCATTTAGTGGCATGGCACATCAAGAAACAAATATCTGTCTCTCTCTACTGTTGAATTAGAATACATTACTACCACTTCATGCTATAGTCAAGTTCTGTGGATGAGTCAAACTCTTTCAGATATGAGTATTGATGATTCTAAACCTATTTCCATTCTTTGTGATAACACTAGTGAAATAAATATAAAAAAAATCATGTTATGCACTCTCGAACTAAACATATTGCTGTTAAGTTTCATTTTCTAAGAGAAAAGGTTTTGGATAATGAAGTTTGCTTACAGTTTGTTGGATCTCAAGATCAGGTGGCTGACATTTTTACTAAGCCCTTAGCAAAAGAGCTATTTGAAAGGCTGAGACTTCAATTGGGAGTTATCTCTCAATTATTACTTCACTAAATCTCCAAGATACTGCTTAGGGGGAGCAAGTTACATATTTTTATTCACTTACAACTCTCCTACAATCTTCATTTTTGCACTACTCTTTTTTTTGTAGTTGTTTCTCATTATGTTTTGGTTGGCTTCTCAGTTGTGTTTCATGACAATGCATGATCTTCTCTTCTACTCTTTGTCATTGAGGAAAAAAGGGGGAGAGTCATTTGTATTTTTCCATCAAGGACAAAGGGGGAGTTTTTTGGATCTCAGTTGCGTTTATGGTTTGTCCTTGATGACAAAATATCTGATCCTTATGATTTACAATGGCACTTCTTTGATGTCTCTTAGCTATTACATAAATTTATTTGTTATGTTTCAATTTCATGATGATGATAAGAACTCTGGTTCAAGCTATGAATGCTATTTCTATGACTAACAAAGCTTGTAAGTTAGTTTATTTGTCAAGATGGTTCTCTTTAGTTTATTTGTCAAGATGGTTCTCTTTGCATTTCACAGGCTTTCACATATCGGCATGAGTATGGTAGGGTCTCCCCGATCCACTTTGAAATGTCTAAGTTGCCTATCGGCAAGACATTTCTGATGTTTAATGATTTAATTTTTCTTACAGGTAGGTTTCGACATGACTTTCTAATTGTCTCATCGACAATAGTTATATCGGCATAAGTTAATACTGTCGATATGTGGTCTCAGCGATATTGGTTTGCACACCAACCGACACAGGAAAGAATCATATTAGCTTGAGTTATTCTGTCAGGCTGAGGTCATAGCAAAATTATATTATCTCCCCGACCCGCTTCAGAATGAGCATATCAGCAAAGGAAATCATCCTCAAGGTAATGTTATAGCAAGTCTTTTTTGTCTTACTAACCGTGTTCAAAAAGGTCTTATCAGCAAAAGTTTTTATTCAGCATAATGTCATAATGAACCCAATGGGTCTCGCCGATGGAAAATATTAAGGGCTCTTGGTGAAACATATCGTGTTCGATATAATATCTCTCTGATAGTGGAAAGTCATGGTGAAGGCGAATGAAAGGCTTTCGAGGAAAGGTTGGTAAAGTCTTAGTGACTCACAGTGAATAAAGTCTTTTAGCAAAACTTAATGTATTCTATGAAATGTCTTCCCAATAGCATCAGGTTACATCGACAGTGTTAAAACAAGATAGAAGGCTCGTCGGTAAGAAAAACCATTTGTCACAGCAACCACTATGTATCATGTGGAGTATCGGTGAAACATAAGGTAGTCTATATAACATTTCTGCGACTATGTATAGTCTTGGCGACTTGGAAATGATAAAGGCCTTTGGCATAGTTGTGAAATTGTCACAGTGACAATGTGTATCGAATGTATTTCAGAATGACAACGTTTGTTCTCCAGGAGGTCTCCTTGAAAGTTGTTTGTTACAGTGATTGTGAATGAAACTAAAAGGGCATCTCAGTAAGAAGTTTCCTCATGTCTTAGCGAAAGAATGATTTACTAAGGAAGACCATCAGTGTAGCATGTTGTATTCGAAATGTGTTCTTTCCGACTCTGGTGGTTCTTAGTGAAAGCGACAACCATAAGGTTGTCTGGCAACATTAAAGTTTCCTATGGCATAACATGTCTTTGATTGAAAAAAAAAGTCACTTAGGGCAAACATTTTGAGCGTATTCTTTTTGGCTGGGTATCAAACCCTAGCATAGTCACCATCATGAAGTTTATGTTTCTATTGTTGCTAACTGTAATAGTTTCTACAGAGGCTTATGGAAGATTTGTTTGATGCACCTTTCTGGTTGGTTGCTTGACAGTGGTTGACGGAACCATGGGAGCTATAGATTTGTTTGAGAAATAATCTCACAAGCTCCAGAAGCTAGGTGAAATGGCTCTTTTTTTGGTTGGTTGTTATGTCGTTACTTCTGAAGTCTATTAATTTTTTGGCATCTATAAATAGGAGTAGAAAACTAAGTTTTAAGTTTGGCTATTGTTGTAATTCAAAAGAATATCATTCTTTGACTGTATGAAAATGTATGAGAAAACTCTGCAATAAAAATCTGAATAAAAATGCAGATATTGTAAATTTCTTTTCTATGTAGTATTTTAGGGATTCAATTATTGAATCTTTAAGGTATTCTATAGACGAGAAAATAGAGAGATATGTGCTTAACTGAAAATAGAGAAATCCTCTGAATCATCACTATTGTTCAAAAAGTAAACTAAGGGGTTGGTACTCCTTAAGATAGATATCTCTAAATGAGGGTTTGGTGCTCCTTGAGTGGGTGCTCAAAACAACCTATAAGGCATTGGGTATGTGCAGGATCATCATGCAAAAAATAGGCCCTTAAGTGGCAAAAAATTCAGAAAAATCAGTGTTAGGCAACTTGACGTAAATATTTGAATAAGTTATCTATATTATTTCAAAAATATGTAAGAATAGAATTTGTATAAAATTGAATTTAGTTTCTAAAATACTAGGTTTATTTAAAAATAAATAAAATCTATTTGGTGAAAATTTAAAATTTCAATGCAGAGTACTTAAATTTCAGGAAAAAAATAAGAAGTAGGTGTCTATCGACCACCCTAACCATAATAAAATGATAATATTTTTTAAGATTTTATATATAAGTATAGGACTCATGTCGGATGTGATGCATATTTTTTGTAATTTTTTTCCAAGTAAATAATTAATTATGAATTTTTATTATAACTTTTAGAAAATATAAAACTCATCTATCTGGCGACTTTAGCGTGGTCAAAACTTCATGAAATTTATTTTTTTATTTTTGTAATCCTATAGTATGAAGCATAGAATGTAGCGTGTTTTGGATTCAAAAAATATGATACCTTTGAAAGTTATAGAGATGTTTTCAATTAGCCTATCGAGGGACTTTAGTCGTAATTCTAATAGAAAATGAATAATAATTATTTATTAAATTCAAATTAAATCATAATTTATATTTTTAGAAAGCTGAGAATCTCCTCTAAAAACCCTTTTTGTTTCATTAATTTTGGGTGAAAAAAAAGTTGTCAGCCACACCCTATAAATATTGCCACTTTTTGGCACACCATGATCCTGTACATACCCCATTATGAATAGTTGATTAAAAGATTAAGCCTGGAAGGTATTTATGGAGTGGTTTTTATACCCTAGGAAGGTTTTCCACTTGACAAAATATTGTGCCTCTTTGTTCTTTGGTGTTCTCTCTAGTTTACTTTGCTGTTGTTGTTTCTATTTACTGTCAAGTCATTATTTTTCTCAAGTCTGTTGATGAATGATTACATTCAACTCATGAATGCTTTAATCAGAATGATATTAAAATCAAATATGAGCTGTGTGTTCAAATATTTTAAAAATCAGTCAAATAGTTAAGACACCGATTCACCCCCCCTCTCAGTGTCATTTTAACTCCAACAACTCTAACCTAACTTCATTTTCTAACACTTTTTCTCTTAGGAAATGATACTTGATTGAAATGTGTTTTGTTCTTGAATGCATAGCTGGATTCTTTGAAATATTTATAGCACTTGTGTTGTCACAGAAAATAGGAATAGGTTCATCACATATTACTCCAATTTCTTTCATAGTTTGCTTCATCCACAAAACCTATGTGCAACAGGATGTTGCAACAATATATTCTGCCTTATAAGTGGATAAAGAAATTGAGTCTTGTTTCTTACTCAACCAAGAAACCAATCTTCTGGGGTATGTGCAAGATCATCATGGAAAAAACAGGCTCTTAAGTGGCAAAAAATTCAAAAAAATCAGAGTTAGGCAACTTGATGTAAAAAATTGAATAAGTTATCTATATTATTTCAAAAATATGTAAGAATAGAATCTCTATAAATTTGAATGTGGTTTCTAAAATACTAGGTTTTTTTTTTTTTAAATCTATTTGGTGAAAATTTCAAATTTCAATGCAATAGTACTTAAATTTCAGGGAAAAAATAAGTAGGTGTCTTTCTGACCACTCTAACCAAAATAAAATGATAATAATTTTCTATAAGATTTTAGATATAAGTAGAGGACTCATGTCCCAATGTGATGCATATTTTTTGTATTGTTTCCAAGTAAATAATTAATTATTAGTTTTTTATTACAACTTTTAAAAAATATAAAAACGCGTATGTCTAACCACCTTAACTTGGTCAAAACTTCGTGAATTTTTTTTTTTTTTTTAATCCTATAGTATGTGAAGCATAGAATGTGATGCATGTTTCGGATTCAAAAAAATGTTATACCATTTGAAAGCTATAGATTTTCTTGAATCAACCTATCAATCAGTACTTTAGTCATAATTCAAATAGAAAATGAATAATAATTATTGATTAAATTTAAGGTAAAGCATAATTTATATTGGTGGAAAGATGAGAATCTCCTTTAAAAAACCTTTTTGTTTCATCTATTTTGGGTAAAAAAAAGTCGCCAGCCACATATCCTACACATACCCATCATATCACCACTTTTTGGCCTATCATGATCCTGCGCATACCCTTCACCAAGAAAGAAAGCACCCCCACTAGTACTCTTCCAGTCATCTGCATAACCAACCCAATCTACATAGGTATAAGAACTCAAGGTGAAATTAGATCCCTTAGGATACCATAAGCCATAATCTTGTGTACCTTCAAGATATCTAAATATCCTCTTTAAGCAGTAACATGTGCCTCTTTAGGATTTTCTTGAAATTTGGAAACTAAACATACCGCATGCATAATATCTGGTCTAGTGGTAGTAAGATACAACAGCCCACCAATCATAGATCTATATTTTCTCTTATCAGTTTTAGTAGATTCATCATCTTTACTCAGCTTACATCCGGTCACCATAGGAGTACTATCTAGTTTGGAATCATCCATTCCAAACTTCTTCAACAACTCTTTCATGTAATTAGATTATAAAATGAATATCCCCTTATCAGTTTTATTTACTTGAATACCAAGAAAGAAATTCAACTCACCAATCATGGACATTTCAAATTATTTTTCCATTTATTCTATAAATCTTTTATACATTCCTTCATTTCCACCAAAGATGATATCATCAACATATACTACCGCTATTAACATTTTGTTACCTTGCACTTTGAAGTAGAGATTGTTGTCAATAGAACATTTGTTGAATCCTTGCTTTATTAGGTATCTATCCAATCTTTCATACCAAGCTCTGAGAGCTTGCTTCAATCCATACAATTCCTTCTTCAACTTACAAACCATATTTGCTTTGTCAGATAACTAAAATCCTTCAAGGTGTTCCATGTATACTTCTTCCTCCAATTCACCATTCAAAAATGTTGACTTGAAATCCATCTGATATACTTTCAAATCCTTGTGGGTAGAAAATGACAAAACTATTCTAATAGCTTCCATTCTAGCCACAAGGGAAAATGTTTCTTCAAAGTCTATTCCTTCAACTTGTGAACATCCCTTGCACACAAGTATTGCCTTATGTCTTAAAACTTCACCATTTTCATTCAACTTATTCTGAAACACCCATTTTGAACTAATTACATTCTTATTCACAGGTCTAGGAACTAATTCCCATCTATGATTCTTTTCTATTTTCTACAACTCTTCTTTCATAACTCTCATCCAACTCTCATCTTCACATGCTTCAGTAACAAACTTAGGTTGAATTTTAGAGAGTAAACATAGATTTACCTCAGCTGCTACTTTACTTCTTGTCTTCACACCTTCACTCTTATCTCCAATTATATGTTCCTTTGAATGATTCTTCTACACATACTTAGGAGTCTTAACAGCAGGTTCCAGGATTTATTATTCTTCCTCTTCAATTTGTTCTTCTTCTTCTTCTTCCTTCTCCTCATTCTCTTTAGGTACTTTTCCATAGATAGGATCATCAAGTTCAACTTCACTTGTCTCAATAGGTCTGTACATGTCCTCATCAACTCTCAAATTAGCACTCTCAACAATATTCCTCAATCTTTTATTGAAGCATCTATATGCTTTTCTGGTAGTAGAGTATTTGAGAAAAATTCCTTCATCACATCTAGCATCAAACTTCCCAATTTTTTCACCATCTCTTTTAATGTAACATCTGCTTCCAAATACCTTAAAGTATTTCATAGTAGGATTCTTACCATTCCATAAATCAAAAGGAGTCTTTGTGATGTTTCCTCTAATCTGAACTCTATTATGAACTTAAACAATAGTGTGTATTTCCTCTCTCCAGTACACATCAAGTACATTTGATTCTTTCATCATGGTTCTTGCAGCTTTCTGTACTGTCTATTTTTTCCTCTTAACTACCCCATTCTTTTGAGGGGTTCTTAGAGTAGAAAACTATCTCTTTATGGTATGTTGTTCACAAAATGTAATAAATTCACTAGAAGTGAATTCTCCACTTCTAGCAGATCTCAAATATTTTATTCTTAGATTTACTTCATTTTCCACTCTTGCTTTCAACACTTTAAACCTATCTAGTGCTTGAGTCTTCTCTCTAAGAAAAGAAACCCATGTAATTTGATAATAATAATTAGTAAGGAGCATGAAATACCTATCACCATTCAAAATTCATATTATAGTCAGACCACACAGGTCAATATGAATTAATTCCAACATTTCGGTAGTAGATTGCTCTTTTTCCTTAAAGTTTCCTCTTGTGTGTTTCCCTAACTAACAATTTTTGTAAACAGTATTAACAGGCTTTATGATTCTAGGCAGACCTCAGAAAACATCTCTTGAACTGATTCTAACCAGATTATCAAAGTTTAAATGTCCCATTCTCTGGTGCCATAACCAAATTTCACTGACTTGACATACAAGGCATTGACCATCAACTCCCTTAAGTTGGTAGATTTTTTCATGAGTTCTTCCAACAACAACCATATATCTAGATCCTTTTCTTATTTCATAGTTATTATTCTCAAACACAAGTTTAAAACCATTGGTACACATCTGTCTAACACTCAAAAGGTTATGCCTCAAACCCTTTACATAATATACATCATCAATGTTGTGTACTCCATCAAAACTAATTGTACCTTTTCCATAGATCTTGGCTCCTTAATCATCACCAAACATGGCCAAGCCACCATCATAATTTTCAAGTTTAGTGAACTTACTTTTATCATTGGTCAAGTGATTAGAACATCCACTATCATTTACCCAATAATCTTCATCTTGTTTAACATGAAAGGTGGTGACCACAGTACCTTCCACCCCATTCTTCTTTGTAGATTTTCCAGTGTTATCAGACATAGATTTACTCTCCAAAGCTAAAAATAAGCATTCACTATCATCACCCTCATAATCAGATTCATCATCAGATATTATGGCCTCTTCTTTAACATAATACAACTTCTTATATTTCTTATCCTTTCTATCCTTATCTTTATAATCCTTGTTCTTCTTATGTATAGCTCTATTTGGACATCTTGAAGCATAATGACCAATATTACCACAACTAAAAAATTTAAAGGGAAACATACTTTTATACTTTCAAATACCTTTCTTCAAATTTCTAGTGAAATTCGCTTCCAACTCATCGGAACCATCATTATCTCTTTCATCTTCAATCTTCATTGCCTTAAATGTTGTTTATGTCTTTTGTTCTTTCTTGAAATTTCTCATCTCAAATGCTATCAGGGTGCTGAATAACTATTCTTTAGTATACTTTTTAGGATCATACATTTCTTCAAGCACTGAGATCTTATCACAATAAGAATCTAGTAGGGTGGTTAGGATCTTCTCAATTATATCTTCATCAGCTAGGTTTCCCCCTTGATTCCTAACTTCATTTGTTGTCATCTCAATCCTCTAGAAATAGCTTGTAAACTCTTCACCTTCTTGCATTTTTAGATTGTCATATCTGCACTTTTCCACCAACTTCTTTGTCAACTTTACTCTTTCATTTCCTTCATATAGCTCTTCCAACTTCTTCTAGACTTCATGTGCAGTGTCCAAAGAAAGAACCTTAGTTCGAAAGCTCAGTTTTAGATAGAGCACTGTAAATTGCATACCTCACTTTCTCATTCTCCTCATAAGCAGAAACCTCATTTGTAGTAGTAGATGACTCGTCGGAGCAACATACTTCATCTCAACAACCTTCTAGGTCTCGTAACCAAGTGAAACAATATATCCTCTCATCTACACTTTCCAATCACTATAATCAGATCCATTGAACATGGGGATCACCAACTTATGTTCCATCAGATCTTGCATAAGCAGTTAAGATCAACACCAAGAAACCAAATCTCTAATACCAATTGATAAAAGGCACACGACAATTGAGAGGGGGGTTGAATCAATTGTCACAAAAATTAAAACTCAAAACTTCAACACTTATAAATTCCACAACCACACTATTTTGTTATTAAGTATGAAAATGAAACACAAATAACAAAAAATAAAATCAACACAATGAACACTAGATTTTTATGTGGAAGACCCAATGAAGGAAAAACCATGGTGAGGATAACTCACAATATAAAGAGATAGCAAAACCAAATACAGAAGCTCACTTCCTAGAAGAGGACTCATTGTCCAAATACAATGTCTCACTGCCTATAGAAGGGACTCACTATCCAACAAGGAGGCTCATTGCCTACTGATACAAAAGAAAAAAAATATCCACTACAAAAATTAACACACATTCACGGCCTTGATTAGAAGATTGCAAAAATCTTCAGCTATTTTCTTTCAGGAATCTAACAAAATGAAGTATTGCTGCCTCAACTCACTTTCATACACTTCTGCTCTTTTGATTTGTGGCTTACTTCATCACTTTGCATCATCCATACAATTCTTCACAATTTTTCTTGGATTTATAACATCTTCAACCTTATAAAATTTCTCCAAGGTCGGCCACATACGCCTCATTTCATAAATTAAAATTACGTCAAAAACTCAACATTCCCATAGTGGAAAGGAATGAGAGTGGACCAATAAAAATACTTAACCAAGACCAAAAATAATGTCTTGGATCAACCACATGCTTCCATAATTAAATTTAATTATTCAAATGAAGTGTAAACACTAGGTCATCCAAACCTAATGAAAACACAAATGAACATTAATGTACATGCTTCCCAACAACAAGATAACATGTGGACGACACAAAAAACTTCATTATGCATGAGAACACATCTCAGGTTCCTTCAAATACATCCACACCAAGTGCAACAATCTTTAAACACCAAACTCCTTCCATCAGTCAATCCGGACTGTGCAAACACATACAACAACTCTAAAACTTGACTTCCAGATCACCAAACTACACACATCTTTTCCAAAACCAAGAGAACAACATTATAAAACACATTCCAAATCTATGTGATCTGAAATAGAATAGCGGAGGACTACAGAGCAAAGACATTTCTCCCAGTCATAGAAAGCTAACTCTACTAGAACAGTTCACACTGGTGAATGCAACTTTCACATCCCATCAAACCAATAGCTACAATTCAAGAGATATCACCATCAGATCATCAAGAAGCAACCTTTTAGATCTGCACAATCATAGGATCAACATAGAATAAATGCAGAGCACATTCATAACACATTCATAACTTTGAATTCTCTCTTTATTAATTTTCTCAAAAGCACTTGGAAACTCATCATTTCAACTCTTTTGCAACA
Source organism: Sequoia sempervirens (assembly GCA_007258455.2). Classification (NCBI taxonomy): domain Eukaryota; kingdom Viridiplantae; phylum Streptophyta; class Pinopsida; order Cupressales; family Cupressaceae; genus Sequoia; species Sequoia sempervirens. Next base: position 335,653,379 of record VDFB02000017.1, on the reverse strand, counting down.
GCATAAAGATATAGCTCCATGTACTCAGAACATATCAACAGTATCTCAACTATACATGCATAATCAACAATATACTGAACTTTGTTGACATCAATGATAACATTAATGACAACACAACCAAACTTTCTCATACTTGCAACAAGGATGTGTGTACCTGGGAAGTTTGGAGATGGTGTGAGGATTCTGGAAATGTAAAGAAGCTACCAAAAATTTCTACATGGAGGACTAAGATTCCCAAGATGGCATATTAGTCCCACTACTATTTTTTGGCGTAGATGTGAAGTCTTTGAATGTCAAAACTGGATCTGAAGGAATTTCTAAAAAATATTCTTGGGAGGACTAAGACTCCCAAGGAGGCATATTAGTCCCATTCTAAATTTTTGAAAAACTCTGAATGTGATCCTAAGCTCCAAAGTTTGTACTTGCTTCCTTTCTGATCTTAGGTTCTAAAACTTTTGGATTTGGCCTGTAGGTGATTTTCTCTAAAGATGACAACTTTGTAATGCAACTTTACAACTTTTCACTCCAAGTGATCTTGAAGACTACAACCTAGATCTACAATCACAAATATGCAAAGGAGGGAAAAACTTGTTGTTTATTGGTGAATGGGGGTTTTCCTTGGTCAAACCCCTTGTTGGTATTTAAACGTTAAAATGAAATAAAGAAATTGAGGAAATGGAGAATGAACAACATGAATTGCTACAACTTACCAAACCCTTTTTTTAATTTGTACAAACTTGTGTGCAATCGATAAAATGGATATGGATCTTGAATGCTTGATAGGTCTTGCTTCAATTTCTTGATTGAATCAAAACCCTACATCACAAATGTTAGCAAAACAACATATATGATGCAAGAAACTCTTTGATATGATGCTCGAATCTTGATTATGGCTCCAAATGCTTGATGAATCTACTCTTGAATGCTCTTGTGAACTCAAGTATAATATGATAAAATCTCTCACAAAAGACTTGGATTGAAAAGAATGAATGAACCTTGTATTTATACATACTCATGCTTAATGTCCCAAAATTACATCGCACCAAGCCAACATATGAATTCATTAAATAAAGGAGGATAAATCCCACTAGAATTTGAAATTAAATTTTGAAACTGACTTAAGGAGGACTAAGATGCCCTAGGTGGCGTCTTAATCCCAAGCCATGAAGCTTGGGGCATAAACACTAAAAAGGGGCCCAATTAAGATGCCTCAAAATCAAGGTCCCGACACTGTTGGGGGACAAAGGTGCCCTAGGTGGCATTTTAGTCCCAACCCAAAAATTAGGGACACATAGATGGAGTCATTAAATTATCATTTATGCATTGGAGAATCTCTGGATTAACTAGAAAAAGATATAATTCATAGGGCTTGTGAAAGAAAAATAAGACCAATTAAGCCATAAAGAAGCATAAATAAAGCAAGGAGGGCCCAAACAAGTGTGAAAATTCAAGGGTATACATTTTACTACACTACATTTAGCCCCCACTTTAGTGAGAGGATGAATTTGCTTTAAACTCACACTAAAGTAGCCAACCACACAATCAAGAGGGGTTCAAATGCAAAAATTTTAGAATTAATATATGATAACAATAATCAAGAGGGTGGCCAAGCCCCCAGGATTGAGATCCTATGGCAAGCCAACATAGGCACAAAGTGACATGCTTGCGGATGATATATTAAGCCATTACTAGATTGAAAGCATACACCATCAAAGACAAGAAAAAGAAACAGGAAAAAAAGGAAAATTGCAATGGATCAAGCTTCGACTGGCCATCCAACGTGATGGATTGGGTCTAGGTTGCTTTTCCAAAAAGGTTTACAAGTGGAACACACTGTTCACTATGCAAACAAAATGCATGCTCACAAGGGCTAGTGAAGCTAGGTGTTCACTAGGTGAGCCCCAAGGGACCATATCAAATCCATACCTCCATGACTTTAATAAGGTACCAAAACGCATTCTCACAAGGGCTAGTGAAGCTAGATGTTCACTAGGTGAGCCCCATGGGACCATATCAAAGCCATACCTCCATGAATTTAATAAGGTACAACAAGAAAATGCAATAAGAAAGAGGGATGTTCAAAGGATTTTTCTTAGTTCATGTGAGGTCTTACTCTTAGGGGACATCATTCCTAATGTCTCTGACAGAGGACCAATCAAAGGATAAAAGATTCACCACTTAATGGATGTAGTACGTCACATCACCACTAAGGGGAACATAACATGCTAAGATAGATCACACTCTTGAGGGAAATTACTTTGAATTTCACCACAAAGAGGAAAACATGTCACATGAAATAAGAAAATCACATCAAATAACATGAAAAGGAAAGAAAATGCAAGAGAAATCATGCCAAAATAATTCCAATGTATGACCCCACTTTAAATAAATTTCTAACACCATGTTGTGAGCAATTACATTAAAGTAGCCAAAATATAAAAAAGGAAAATATGGTTTCCCCCCAAAACACATAAGGGATCTATAGATTTTGGGTCAGTATCTATCTTTGCTGCAATGATATCAGAGAGCTCAGAACTATCATCATTCCCAAAATACACATAGAACTAGAAGAATGACACAAAGAGAGTGAAAACAAATGAAAAAGAAATCCTTTTGGGTCAACATGGAAGAGACATAGGGTGTCTCAAAACCTTGTGTCATCCCCAAAAGGAAAATAGAAAACATATGAAAAAGGATTAGGTAAAAGTAAAAGGAAAATATTTTGTGTCAACATGAAGGAGACATGAATGTCTCGATGCCTTACATAATCCCCAAAAAGGAAAACACAATACAAATGAAAAGGAAAATGAAAGGTAAAGATAAAATATTGAAATGACAAGGAAAAAGTACATGACATAAAAGAATGAAAGTACAAATAGAGGAATGCACATAGAGAGAGAAACACAAATAGAACATCATGGGGGATCAGGTTACACACATGCAAGAAAAAGTGAAAAGAAAGATAAAAGGAAAGAAGAAAGAAAAGGAAAAAAAAGAAAAGCTAAAAGACTAGTAAAGCCCATGTGATTCAACCATCTAGTAGGTCCTCTGCATCCCACTCTTGTTTAGTATATCCAAAATGCAGATCACTAGTGAGAGGGAAAACATCAAGTCTTGTACTAGGAGAATCACCAAGTTCAACATGTGGTGAATTGCTCGGTTTAGGAGGATCACCATTTGTGTTTTCATTTAAGCTTAGGGATGAGGAAAATAATTTTTTTATCTCATTATGCACTTCCTCATCGATTTTAGCTATTTCCTCATTGTCATCCAAGTTAACCACTATAAGAGGAAGGATGATAATAACAATAGAAGCTGCTAGTCCTTGTTGTATTGGAGACATAGAATTTTTTTGTTCTAGTAAGAGAGGAGAGTCATTGTTTATTGCTTCTATCAAGTTCATATTTTTATTTTCAATATTTTTCTTGTCATTCATCTTTTGAGAAATAGCACGATGCTTACACCTACAATCTCTAGCATTGTGGTTTCTTTTATTATGATTTTCAAGTTGCGTTTGTGTAGGAGCAGGTTTATCAACCATAGGTTCCTCTTCTTCTTGTGAGGGAATAATGGAAGAAACCATGGAAGGTTGTTCAACCACTTTCTCTTTCACTTTATAAATTTTCTTAGGAGGTGGATTAGGACTTGTTTGGTTTTCTCTAGGTCTATTTTAGGAAATAGGTAAGGGATTTTTCATGGATGGGTCTTGGTTTGTTGGAAGGGCTTTAGGCTCAACATTTTTTTCCTTAGATGGTGGAGGTTCAATCATGGGGGGATGTTTGGTCATAGATGGAGGAAATTTTATAAGGTATAGTTTGGCTATGCATTTTTCTTTGAAATTTTGGTAGGATAGGAAAAGGAAGTCTTCATGGGGTCTTATAGGTTCCATAGGTTCAGGCCAAAAATAATCTAAGGAAAAATTTCCAAGGGAAGACGGGGTTCTAAAGCTACTATGGTTCACTATGAATATTTCATTGTGGACTTGAAACTTTAAGCACTTATGGACAATGGATGGGACCAGATTCATGGATCGAAGCCATTTGTAGCCTAACTTCACATGAAATTGGTATGAATTAGATATGATAGAGAATGATACATTTGATTTCTTTGGTCCTACTTATAAAGGGAGTGTGATCGACCCCATCGTAGCATGAGAAAAACCATCATGTGTTTTAATCCATGATTTCGGTTTATCATATCTATCTTGAGTAAGTTCATGCACATATTAAATTTATTCTACGATCACATTCTCTCCATAGATTGGATCAATTAAAATCCCAGGAGTGGGCTTGTTAAATTGATTCTATCAGCTATGTAAAGAGGACCATCAGGTGCATGTTGAATTGTTTCTTCTCAAGAGAAAGTAATGTCAATGGTTTTCTATTTACAAGCCTCGATGCCAACCACTCCTATCATTGTACATCAATATTGTTTTTTGTTCGATTTTGTGGCTGTGTTGTTCATATGTGGTTGTCATTGATGTCAACACTATTAGCATTGAGGTATTGAAGGTTGTATATGTCAATGATATTGAGAAAATTGTTATTGAAAGTTTTGCAGGTTCCTAATGGAACAGTGAAGGTCATGAAGGTGTTTTTCTCAATACATTGAAGATCATTCATTGTGGATTGAAGGTTTAATTTTTGAGTGTATCTAGTTTATCCATTGAAAGTTATAGAGGTCCACGTGAATATTTGTTTGAGTTATGAAAACTTGTGTTCTAACATTTTTTTTGTGGTTTCAGTTTGTGTTCCTAATTGAAGTTGGAGTGATTCTAGTCATCTCAGTTGTTTCAAATGTTTCTCTATTGGTTCTTGATGCTTTTGGATGCTTCTATATTGTTCTTTATCTTTGTTGCACATCTGCATTGATCAGTGTGCTCGTGGTCCGTGATTTATCTCTTGTGTGTTCAATTTTTTGTGTTCTTGGCTGACATGGTGGTCACAACATGTTTTGGATCCTTGGAGATTAAAACTTGAATCTTTGGCATGCTCGAGGATGTTTTTTTGGGTCACAACATAATATTGGCAAACAGTGTTTGATTCGCATTGAAAATTTATTTGTAAATTTGGGTTGACATTGCATGTATGTTTTATATTTTTATATTTCTTCTGGCCAATGAAGTTGTTGATGTTAATCCATGTTGTGGGTATATGAGAGTGATTTTTTGAGTGAATTAAAGTGTGCATAATAGTGAATGTATGCCAAATAAAGTGAAAATTTCCAAATAGTATTCTAATCATTCAATTGTAGAGTAGAGCATGAAGAGTTTTGAGCGAAGTGTGAAGGAGTGTTTCTGTGATTAACCAAAACTATAATCAGGCTTTTGTAGAAGCTATTTTCTCAGTTCATTCCCTATGGATCTAATCTGTACTTCTGTAAGATAGTGTGTCTTCTCTGGGAAGTGATCCCTCTTATAATTGAGCAGTGAGCTCTAGGCAATGTGTCTAAATGCATATGCATTCCTATTATTCTTATACTTTTAATAGGGTATAATATTGTGGACTAACATCCACCATGGTTTTTCCCCTAATAGGGTTTCAATGTAAAAATCTTGGTGTTCTCTGTGTTTTTGATGTGTTGATTGTTTATGGTTTATTGTTCATTCATCAAATATGAGATTAAGTTAAGTCAAGTTTGAAAAGTTTGGATATTCTACGACAACTGATTCAACCCCCTCTTAGTTGTCTATCCTTTTTTTATCAACAATTGGTATTAGAGAAGTTTCCTCTGAAGAATTTAAAAGCTTGAGGTAATCCAAGATGGCATCATACAAGAAGGATAGTCCTAGATTTGATGGAACAAACTACTCTCTATGGAAAGCTAGAATGGAATGTCATTTAAGGTGTATTGGTGAACCCTTCTGGAAGTTTACAAAAAATAGATATATTATTCCTTAGAATGGTCCTTCCACTCTTGATGAGGTTAAATAGGGCGAGATTAATATCATGGCTATTGAAGCTTTGCTAAGTGCTTTGATAGATTTAGAAATGAAAAATGTGATGGATCTAAAGACAACTCATGATATATGGAAGAAGCTAGAGACTTTCTATGAAGGAGATGCACTTGTGAAGGTTGCTAAACTAACAAGTTTGAAAGGAAAGTATGAAATTTTGAAGATGGGTGAAGATGAAAATATTTCTTCTTATATGCAAAGAGTAAATGAACTTGTGATGGGTA
>VDFB02000017.1:335481371-335647099 GCA_007258455.2 Sequoia sempervirens | reverse complement strand
AAGGTAGGCTCAAAATTCTAAACATAAATATTTGAATATCCATTAGCAACATTGAGGAACTTCTTGACAAGACACTCAACAACTTTTTTAACATTTTCAAATGCATTTTTGAAGGCATTGAAGTAATTACCACAATCATACTTAACACTAGAACATCAATGAATAGAAATCACATATCCCATGAAAATGTGAAATGTTTGAACACTAGTTCCTTTGTAAGGAAAACATTGTTGGTCATTCTCTTGATTTTTTGCATTATTGATTTTAACTTCATAGAATACTAGAATACCAATATCAAAAAAAATTATAGATATAGCAATAATTGTATCCTAGTCCAATTCAATATCTCAAATGATAGACTGCAATGAATTAATAAATTCTTCAATATTTTCCATATGCAACGATGGTCTTCTCCTCCAAGGAACATTGAAACACATATTCACTTTTAGTGTGAACAAATTTGCATAAAAAAAACTATTACTATACTACAATGTTGCACCATTGGTGTGAATGTTATCAATACATTCCCAATTGACTACTCCAACATGTGAGGATCCTCTAGATCCTTGATGTCTCTCATTGAATCATAAATATCAAGGGAATTGAAGGAATGACTAAAACAAAATTTAGCATCAAAATAAAACTATGAACTTACATGTTGCATAGATCCAATAACCTTGTTGTAGCTTCATCCCGTCTCGAGCTATTGTCATACTCCCAGGCACAAGAGCTATATACAATAAAAAATGAGGTGTAGCTTCTACAACATAATGCGGCTTCAGTACATGAAAAGAAATAGTATTTTTCTTTAGAAAATCCTTTGCCAAGTTTTACAAATAAATGACACAAGTCAACATAAAATTGTATGCATTCTCCCTTAAAAAATATTTGTTGGTTGTGGATCACTTCTAACAGTTGCAAATTCCTTAATTGTCAATAAAGCTTACTCTTCACTCTCCTTCACATGGCTCACATTCAAATTTTATCTTTCAAACAATCAATCCATAATTGAATATCATTGAGACCCAAATCACATCGCCATGTTTTCTATACCAAGCATCACATATTGCTCTGTAGAATTCAATGCGCAGGTACAAAGTTTTGAACTAGCTCTGATACCATATGTTGGAACATTGAAGGATAAATTATAAACATTCATTGTATTATTTTAATGATTGCATATGCATTTATAGAGTGGTACGAATGAAGTGGTTGAATGAGGGTGATTGAGTAACCGAATAAATATAGTTATAATGTAATACGCCAACACCTCATAACATTTACAAACCCCAAACAACCTCAAATATGTTAAAATACCAAAAAAAAACTTATAAAGGCCCAAAATACAAGAAAATCCTTCAAAGTATTTTACAAAGTCAAAAACATTGAGAAAATTTTGAAAATAAAAATCACCCATCCCATCTCAATTTTACCCACAATAAAATTTCAAAGATAATAATTAATCATCACCCTCAACCTTTAGTGAAACAAACCAAAACAAGTACAACTTATCCAAAAAATAAAAGAAACTTTAAATGCAAAGTATTGAGTCTTTATCATTATCACACATGTCATTTAAACATCATATCAATAGACTATCAAGCAATTATTAACCAATCCTCCTCCACTGAATGTCTTACGTATAGATCTCCCCTACAATAAACATCATTTCTGGTATCATCAAAAACAACAACACTTTCTAGAAAGAGATATGATGATATTGACATTTTGGTCATTTTGATCCTTTTCTCTTCAAATTTATGTTATGTTTCCATTCTGATGATATCTCAAGGATATCTAAAATTGATTTAGAAAGAAAGAAATGGGGAAAATTGATCATTTCTTTCATATATTGTTCTTGTTGAATGTTCTTGTAACACAACCTTGGTGACTACTTTCCTTGTGTGTGTGAGAGTAGTCTCGAGTAAAAAAATGGCTTGGGCATATCGAGTTCTTCATACCTTTTGTTTATTATTCTACTTGGGTATGTGCAGGATCATCATGGAAAAAAAAGGCTCTTAAGTGGTGATAAAATTCAGAAAAATTAGAGTGAGGCAACTTGACGTAACAATTTGAATAAGTTATCTATATTATTTCAAAAATATGTAAGAATAGAATATCTAGAAAGTTAAATGTAGTTTCTAAACTACTAGGTTTATTTAAGAAAAAAATTATATTTGGTGAAAATTTGAAATTTCAATGTAGTAGTACTTACATTTCAGGGAAAAAATAAGAAGTAGGTGTTTGTCTAACCACCCTAACCACAATAAAATGATAATATTTTTATTATAAGATTTTACATATAATTAGAGGACTCATGTCCTGATGTTATGCACAATTGTTTGTAATTTTTTTCCAAGTAAATAATTAATTATGAATTTTTTATTACAACTTTAAAAAAATATAAAAAATGTGTATGTTTGACCAACTTAACTTGGTCAAAACTTCATGGAATTCAATTTTTTTAATCCTATAGTATGCGAAGCAAAGAATCTGACACATGTTTCAGATTGAAAAAATGTGATACAGTTTGAAAGCTATAGATGTTTTTCAATCAATATATCAATTAGGACTTTAGTCGTGATTCAAATAGAAAAAAATAAATTATTATTTATTAAATTCAAAGTAAAACATAATTTATATTGGTGGAAAGATGAGAATCTCCTTTAAAAACCCATTTCGTTTCATCAATTTTTGGTTAAAAAAGGTTGCCAGTCACATACCCATCATATCACCACTTTTTTGCCCATCATGATCCTGCACATACCCACTTACTTCGATGGCTTTATTTTCTGACATGATCAAACAAGGGTTTCATATGTTAGGTATAAACAAGTATACTCTTCCTTTTTTTGTAGAGTCAAATTCCATGCATTAGATATAATATAATCCTAGTTTGTAATATCTTGGTGCACCATGTCTATTTTATATCAAAAATAAGGATTGCTATTATGAAATTAAGCCTAATCCAAGAGAGAAAGTAGTATCATATATCTTATCTCATCACATATCCAATAAAATATTGAATAATCATAGGTTTGTTTTAATCTAAATAAATCTCAATAATAATACTAATCTAATCTATCCATATCATTATTTTACTTCTATGTCTCACTCTTTTATCCATCCTAACATTTCTATCCAAGTATCAAATCTATGTGATATACATAAAAATACATGAGGTTATCCATAGTCAATGAGTGTGTATACATCATAAGATTTGTCTATATTGAACGTCTCAACTTCCTTGAACTTATCTTTCATCCTCTTCTCAATAGAGCTAATCTCATGAATTTTTCATGATCTCAACTTGAAAATCATTTGTTCTTCTCAATCTCTTGAGGGGGTAGCACACCAACATTCCTTTGCTCGCTAGGGCAATATGGGGTATCAGAACAATTCAAGAAATTTTTGAATTTTGAGTTTTGGTCTAATAAGTATTAATTCTTTTAAGCAACATAACATGTACCTTGCTTCAAAGAGGGGAAAAATGTAGTCACCTAAAAATTTCCTAAGCATATCACATGTCATGAACTTTCTTACTAACATCATTTCCTCATCATTGTCACCTAATTCCTCTATTTAGTTAAATAATGTTTAATTATTTAGTTAAATTCATATTATTATCCTATTAATTGAATAATAAAGGTTGTTTGATTAATTCACCATTATTCATCATTTTCTCCCCTTTTGATTAAATAATGTCAAATTATTTAATTAAATCTCATTTATCTTCCTTGCTTAAATAAATCCCAATTGACTAATTAAAGATCCCAATTCCTCAATTTACACAATTAAATGATTTTATATTTTTTTAATTGATTAATATTCCTCCAATCATTCAAAGAATATTCTCATAGAATATTCCATTTTCAAATACAAATTTATCCCTCCACATGCTTCCTAAAATCAAGGGATATGTTAATCTCTCAAGGATTATGGACCCTTGATTAAATATTTGATTCATTCCTTCATGAATTATTAACCCTTGATTCATGCCTTCATCCTCAACTCAATTTCTTCAATTGAGTAGAATTTTAAAACCTTTCCATTGATTCAAATCCAAAAATCTATAATTACTTCCCATTTTATATGATAATTCATTCACAACCATTAAAGAAAACATACTATACTAAAATTATTGCTCATCATTTGAGCATTTGTGAATCATCCACACCAATTATCTCCCATTGTCAAGATTTTTCATTAAATCAACCATGGATAAGGAAAATTTAGAAATCCACATCCACACCATCACTCAAGTTGCACTTGATCCACAATGGGATTGTAGGTTTGCACCATTAATCAACATGTTTTATTGTTTTTACATTGGTGTTTAATAATTTGGAATGAATATTTTTAAATCTTTTATGCTAATTTCATTCAAGTATTATTTTAGTTCCAATCATTTTCTTAGTTTAATTTCTTCATTTTATGTTATTTGATCTATAACACCAAGAAAGTGCACAAAGAAGAGATTAGGAGCAAACATGCAATACTAAATCTAAATGCATATGCGAATCTAATGTTAAGCAACAAAGAACAAAGGAAGTTAAAACGTAATAAAAATTGAAACAATCTCACCAATTTCAAATGTAATTCCATGATTCATCTCGATTTCCCTTCTCCATTTTGCTTGTGTAGTATAATTTCCCTCAAATTTTTAGTAAATTCATGCAAGTATAGCTTATGATAAAGATTAGAAAAACATCGAAGATTCAAGATAAAGTGCTCTCAAAAGTCATAAGATTTTGTAAGAGATTTCGAGAGAGATTGGAATGAAGAATGATAGATCAATTTATAGAAAATTGATTATTCGAATGACAGACCAGGATCGAAAGATCAACGAATGGTTGAGATTGACTGATTAGACATGCATTCTGATAACTATTAGTAATGACATGAGTGATATAAATTAGAAATAGAATTAAAGATTAAATAAATGATTTAATCTTCCAGTTTGGTATTCGAAAACAAAAGAATTATCTTTGCATGAAAAAGATAAAGATTGATTAAAGCAACTCTTGTTTGAATGCATGCACAAGGTTTAATTAATTAAATAAGAATATTTAATTAATATGCATGTACATGCAATTGAGTTATAACTGGACAATTGAATGATTTGACGAAGAGATTACTCAAGAATGCCACTCAGACATTAAAGCAAGAGTTAACTAAGCGATTAAAATAGATCTTTGAGTCGAGTAAAAGTGAATACTTAGATAACTCACACAATTATCCAAATATAGAGGAATGTGTTAAAATAGAATTCATGAATTAAATAATTCATTTAATTCAAGATTTGATATTTCAAGAATAATTAAAATAAATAAGATTTATTTAATTAATTGATGAAGGATTTAAATGAATAATTAAATAAATAAAAGAATTTATTTAATTATAGTTGAAATATGATAAAGAGTAAATTAAATAAGAATTTATTTAATTTGACAAGAAGGATAAGGTTAATTAGTAACAAATTAAATAAAAAGCGTTTATTTAATTAATCGATAGAATAAAGAAAAGTGTGAATTAATTAAATAATTAAGATTATTTAATTAATAGAAGAATTAAAGTTAAAGTGAATAATTAAATAATTGACATTATTTAATCATGACTATGAATAATACAAATTATAAAGAATATGGAAGTCGTAGGTTTAAAACTAGATTTCAGTGTTTACATTTTCCCCTCTTTGATACAATGTCATTTCAGCGTTGTATCAAAGAAAATCGATAAGAAATATGCCCTAGTAATTCTCCAAATTAAAACAGGTGAAGCTATGCCCCCTTGGGAAAATTGACAAATTTCTGAAAATTTCAAAAAAAAATTGGAAATGCTCCCGATTAGTCCATTGGATAGGTAGAAATGCAGTGGAGTTTGAGGAATTGGGTTTGGAAATAGGTGGGATAGGTATGGGATGATAGAAATGGGAAGTCAACATAGCCAATAGGACAAAAATGCCACCTAAGCCCTAGGTATATATAGGAATAGGGGTAAAAACCTATTCATTTTCACCCACCTAGCTTAGAAATTTGAGAATTTGCTTTGCACTCATAGCGATGATGTCTCCAGTTCCAACCACTCACCATCGCGCATACAAGATTCGGACCTTCGAGAGACCAGCCGATGTGGACCCCCTGGTATGTACCTCAAACTTTCCTTTTGAAATTTTTTAATTTGCACGTGTTTTGATGCATTTAATTCAAGTTTTAGTTAGGCGTCATTTTAATAATTGACCGCATTTGTGTGCCTGAATGATGCATCTGTCTGTGGAAAGCCTCATTTGTAATTTTATGTTAGCCATTTAGCATAGGTGGTCTGCAATTCAACGCATTTGTGAATTTATGAAATGCATTTTATATTTTGCATCACATTTGCATTTAGAATAGCCACATGTGTTTATTTTGATACGCATTTGAATATTTTGCAGCACAACATTTATTTTTCAACGCAAATGATTTTAGTGAAATGCATGTGATGTTATTAGCCGCATTTGTTTAAAAATGACACATATGAAGTTTTATGAACCGCACATGTTAAAAAGCAATACATGTGAAAAATAATGATGCATGTGCAAAATAACGATGCATTTGCATTTTATGTAGTATAGTCAGTTTACACTAGAATATATGATTGAGGCTAACATGAGGCATGTATAATGCCATTGCGGGTTGTGCTAGACACGATATATACACGGGAGTCGAGACCGACTACGTTTCTATTCAAAGACAGTTTGTGGCTGGAAAAGCAATGGATTCTATGGCATCTTGGTTTATTGCACGTGATAGACATGCCCTAGATTTGAGTGAATCATGGATTATTGATAGCTTTGTGTGAGCTATGGCACTCAGAGACATCGTCTTTCCACCTACCGACCAGAGAGGCCATGGTTACACTAGAGGATGTTTATAGGATCATGAGACTTCCTATTAGAGGTACACGGGTCACATATGATACCCAGAGGGGTGCTGCCAAGATGTGTAGGTACTACCCTTACGCTGACATTAGACAGTTAGGATTTGATGATTATGAGATTAGGCGGCGTGTGCTGGCCCAGAGGTATAGATAGCTGGACTATCTATTGGCTACATTGATAGGTGGCATAGTACTTCCTGACCACCGAGGTCATGGTTTTCCTGTAGGGTGGTGGGAGATGCTAGTGGGCATGCTTGAGCATTGAGTGGTATATGCTTGGGGTTCCTATGTGCTTAGGATGTTATACTTTCACTTGCATGATATTGCCTACCGAGAGGCACAGTCGATGAGTTGTGGTACCACGCTCCCAATGGTATGGGCGTGGGAGCATATTGTGATCTTTTGGCCACCTACGACAGTTGACCTCCCACATGGAGCTCCTTACACCTTCTGTTATGTGGGGCCAACCACACAACATCACATTGGAGATACAAGTTACTTTAGACATGCCATAGACACTATGCAGCAATTTACATGGAGGCCATACCTGGGGTGTGAGGAGTGGTCAAATGAGGATGAGCATTTTCCATTTTGCAGATAGGCATAGTACTTAGTTGGATGAATAGTGTCACATGTCCACATTATAGAGTGACAGTTGCCTGATCGTGTACTGCGAAAGTTTAGAGAGGTGCAGGATGTGCCCTGAGGATGAGCAGAGTTTGCGAGATCCTCGTGAGAGGTCCCACTATGGGGTCCAGAGATTCTAGTGGCCACGACAGAGGCAGATATTGATGGATTACATGCACTTCCATGGAGATGGAGGGATGGTCCAACATATCTAGGGACCACAACAGAGTATGATCAGTGGTGGGTAGCACATAGGCTGATTCCACTAACGAATCCAGAGTAGCCAGCGTCGATAGAGTGGCGAGGGATAGGGCCACGAGGCAGGCGGGGCAGAGGTAGAGGTCGAGGAGACAGAGGAGGCCGTGGTGATGCAGGAGATGATGGCCGAGGTGGACGGTGTGTAGGTAGGAGAGGGAGACATGGTTGGAGGGGACGAGGGCCACCATTATCACCGATCGGTGAGGAGGGACGAGGAGAGGAGGATGTGGCCATGCCTGACATTGGTAGAGGAGGAGAGGAGGTGGATGTAGCGATAGGGGGAGAGGAGGTACATCCTATGGAGGCAGCTATCCCAGACATCCTAGCAGAGGAGGAGGCAGGTGCCGAGGAGGTAGGTAGGGAGGAGGCAGAGATTGATGCTCTGGGTTTTTTGGGTGCCTATCAGGAGGATGATGATGAGGATGATGATCACGAGAGAGAGATTCAAGATCAGATCCTAGAGGAGTTAGATGAGAAGGAGGATGGCAAGGTGAGGGATAGATAGGATGAGACAGGGGCAGAGGCTCCAGACACAGATACACTGCATGCTCAGGTGGCATCCTTGGAGGAGCAGATGAGAGTTCTGATGGCCGAGAGGGATGCATATCAGATGGAGAGAGACAGAGCTGTGATGGATAGGGATCAGGCTATAGCTCAGAAATAGGAGATTGAGCAGAGATTCACAGAGCTCAAGGCATTGTGCATGGAACCATCAACTGAATTTTCAAAAGAGCTAGTCAAAGCTAGGGAGAGGGAGAGATACTATCAGGATCTGTATGAGGTAAACATTCCACCAGAAAGACAGGCTCCTAGTTTTTTAGTGACACATAGTAGCAGGTCCCAGACCAGGACCCACAGTAGGATAGTTAGCACAAAGGGAGTAGAGTAGCCATGTAGAGTAGGTCCATATGATAGACCTCCCTCAGCTCAGAGGTTATCGGGTTCCCATCATCATTCCACCCCACACTCTCGAAAGATGGTAGTGGCAGTTTAGGATAGGGGTACAGCTTGTCAAGACATTGTATTTTGATCTTATAGCCTACGGGCTTCCCTATATTATTGATACATTATGACATTGTGATGTGACACAGTTGAGTGAGATATATATATATATATATATATATATATATATATATATATATATATATATATATATATATATATATATATGATTTTGGCATAAATTCTCATGCTATGCATTTCTATGTATTGATTATGCAGTCTTTATTTATACATGTGATGTTTATATATGACATTCTTATTTGATGGATGATGATATCTATTTTATGATGTGTATGCAGCTAATGATATAATGTTGATTCTATATGATGTATGTAGTTTATAAATTAGAGATGTAATATGATGATATATGTATAATCTTGGCTACATGTGATGCTTATACAAATGTAATATGATGCATATATTTATAGTTGCTTTGTACATGGAATGCTTATGATATGTATTGTTTGATGATGAATGTCTATTATGCCATGATGATCTAGATATGAAATATGCTTATATGAATGTATTTTTCTAACATGTACATCGATGCAGGATGATGTATAATGTTTTGTGTCACAAGACTCCATCATAATACAAGAAAGAAGAACTGTTAGTGTAGAAAGAAAGATTGAGAAAGAAGGAAAGAAATGAGATAGATGTTAGTATTAGCAATCTTCGATGTTTCGTTGTATCACTAAAGGTATTGCACTTTATCATCATTGGGTGGGACTAATACAAATGGAGAAAAACACCATGATATGACATAAGTCAAGGTGTGCAAGGTCATCCACTTGATAAAAATAGACAGTCACAGACAAGGATTGTCATTAACTCATACTAAGGGAACAAGTTGCCCCAGTCTTTTTGTCAAGAAAAACCACATACAACAAACAAAGTAAAAGACAGGTCATGAGATGTCATTGCTCCTCTAAATCCTTCATGGGACATCCTTGAGGAAACTAGTAACATGACTCAAAAATCAAAGTTAAAAGATAGTCGACAGACATGAGTCAAACAAAATAGAATTCTGATACATTGTTGCTTCTCTAAATCCTTCATGGGACATCCTTGGGAAAGCTAGTAACATAATTCCTAGTCATCAATTCAAGATAAATGATAAGATAAATAAGCCATAAAGTCAATAAGCCAATAAAAATATTTGCCAAAACTTGATCTGTTTGTTTGATTCATGTTGATTGATAAAAGGATTGATTGATAGAGCCTAATTTCAGGAGATACACATACCAGATAAGAATTTGAGTCTGGTTTCGATGTTATGACTATTTGTATAAGGCATGACAAAGCCTAGTTTCAGAAAGACATGTATCATATAAGATGTTGAGTCAGATGTCGTTGATGTGATAACCCGTGTAAGGCTATGTTTGATATTGTTGATTATGCAAGGACTCATCTTATATAAGACATAGATTGCATTGCTGATAGCAGTATTCAGGAAGGACCCATCCTAAATAAGATATAGGTTGATCTATTTCGGTTGTTTTGTTTGGAAAATTATTTGATTTGACTTAGAGACACTGTTGACTTGTTCACCAGATCAATGCATGACTTGAGATGATGTGTTGACAATTGACTGTGTGTGATGACAAACCCTAAAGGACTAACCTAGTGCAGCGTCGGGGGCTCATCGATTGATGGCCTTGCCTATGTTATACATGCAGAGACCTCGTAGTTTGACTTTACTTGGATTGACAAGACTGACTACAAATAGAAGACATGTGTGAAAGTGAATGCAACGAACCCTAATGGACTGACCTAGTGTGGCCTCGGGGGCTCATTGATTGATGGCCTTTCCTACGTTATACATGTAGATATTTCGTAGTTCGACATGACCCATGACCTTGTCATATAGACATATGGATTGAATCATGATTTATACAGACCAAACTAAACAGACTAACCTAATGCCTCGAGGGCACATCGGCAGATGGCCTTGCCTACATCTAGTCGTAGAGGTAATGTAGTTTGACAAACGATAAAGACTGACAAGTGCGACTAACTCTGACTCTGTTTTTGGATTTTTGAAATGTTTTGATTTTTTTGTCTTTTTGAAGTTTTCTGATGTTTTGTGTTTTTCAGGTCATTTTGCAATGTTTGTGGATTTTTCTATGGTATCATGTCTTCAACATAGCCAATGTAAGAACCAATATGACACAGGTCAAGTGTCTGCCCCCAGTCGAGTATAAGACCAATTGATTACAAATAGGGTAAAATTGGGGATATGAAATGCACTCGATGTCAATTGTTTCAAGTTATGGGAAAGACTACTACTTATTACGAATGGTATACACAAGTGATGGATATGAAAGATAAGGAATATGTACAAGGATAGTCAGTATGTATAGGGTAATGGACTATGTACAGGGTAGTGGACTATATACAATGATAAGGACTATGTACAATGATAAAGACTAGATTAGAATAATAGTAGACAAAGGAGAAAAGTTAACTACACATGGCACTTGTTTTCCAGGTTTTCACCACGGTACTTATCCAAAGCACCACCGAAGTGGTTTTCACTATTGGATGAATGATTTATCTTTACTATTTTCCAGACTATCTAATTTTTTTGGTGTTACCAAGATGCCTGTTTGCTAGGTTTTCACCTTGATAATGATTTTTGTGATTTATTTTTTATTTTTTTGTATTTGTGCTAATTAAGACAAAGGCTCACAGAAGCTATGCATAGAACTTATTCATATGCAGACTATTGATTGGTGAGGACAATGGTTCCCCTTCAGGAGTAGAGAGTTGGTACGCTCCTGATCCAAAAACTTCTGTAACAATATAAGGTCCTAACCAATTAGGTTCAAACTTCCCTGGTTTGTCTCTTTCTGCTTGATTCTTTGGGTTCTCCATTAAAACTAGGTCACCAATGTCAAATTTTATGTTCAAAACCTTCCTATTATAGCTACGACGAAGGTGATTCTGATATGCTTGGAGATCGTCTAGTGCTTTTTGTCTTCGCTCATCTAGGAATTCTAGCTCATGGAGTCTTGATACTCGGTACTCTTCATCATCAATGTGGCCTTTTAGGGATACCCTTAGAGAAGGAATCTCGACCTCAATAGGAAGAATAGCTTTAGAACCAAATACAAGTGAATATGGGGTAGCACCAGTGGGAGTGTGGATACTTGTGCGATAAGCCCATCAGGCAGGGTTAAGCTGTAAATGCCAGTCATGACCAACATCATTAATAGTCTTCTTGAGGATTATAATGATGGTCTTGTTAGATGCCTTTGCTTGGCCATTACCTTGTGGGTAGTATGGAGTGGAAAAGTGATGTTGGATATGAAATTCATCACACAGGTGGCAGACTTCTTGGTTCTTAAATGGGCGGCCATTATCAATGATTATGGACTAAGGGATACCATATTGATAGATGATATAGTTTAGGATAAATCTAGAAATCTGTGTGCCAATAATGTATGTCATAGGAATGGCTTCAATCCACTTCGTAAAGTATTCAGTGGCAGTGATAATGAACTTGTGTCCATTAGATGATGTGGGGTGGATCTTACCAATGAGGATGAGTCCTCATTGGGCAAAGGGCCATGGTGACGTTATAGGATGGAGCTCCTGTGCTGGGGCATGTATCAAGTCTCCATGAACATGGCATTGGCAGCATTTTGTTACAAAGACATATGAGTCTTTTTTCATAGTAGGCCAGTAATAACCCAGTCTCATAATCTTTTTGGCTAAGGTAGGACTGCTAGAATGGGAATCACATATACCCTCATGCACACCATTCAAGGTTGCTTGTACTTCAATAGAATCAAGACATCTCAGTAGGGTATTATCTAAGGTGCATCTATATAGAGTGTCTCCAACGATGGTGTATTTGGCTGACTTGCAGAGGAATGTCCTACATTGGTTATTTGATAGGCCAGTGGGTATGACTTCAGCATGAAGGTAATCATATATTTCTTTGTACCATGGGGAATTAGGACCAACAATGTCACACACCATTTCAAAATCTGGGATATCATAGGCTGGGACCAAAAGTTGTTCTACCAAGAACTCAAACTTAGGCACATTGTTAGAAATGTCAAGAAGTGATGCAATTGTAGCCATAGCGTCTACTTCTCTATTTAAAACATGAGGTATTTGATGAAATTTGACTTTGTCAAAGTACTCTTTAAAGCTATCAGCCATGCGCTTGTATGGAGCAAGCTTCTCATCTTTAGTCTCATAATCATCATTTACCTATATGATTACCAGTTGGGAATCACCATATACCTGTAGGTTCTTAATTTTCCACTTGACTGCCATGCTTAACCCTATGACTAGAGCTTCATATTCTGCCATGTTTTTAGTGCATGGAAATGCAATCCTAAATGACTTAGGGATGGAGTCACCCTATGGTGTGATAAATAATATCCTATCCCCTGAACCATGATTTGTATGTGAGCCATCAAAGTACAATTTAAATGTTATGTTTGTGTCAATTGTGAATATGAAATCATTAGGAAATTCTAAAACTATTGGGTGATCTACCAGTATGGGTGTGTCAGCTAACTGATCAACAATGACCTATCCTTTAATAGCCTTTCTTTCTACATAATGGATATCATACTCACTAAGTATCATAACCCATTTGGCCAGTCACCCTGTTAATGCTGCCTTGCTGAGAAGATATTTTAGAGGGTCTATTTTAGCAACTAGCATTGTTTGATGGTTTAGCATATAGTGCCTTAGTTTTTGGGTAGCAAATACTACTGCAAGACAGGAACGTTCAATGGTACTATAGTTGAGCTCATAACCTACCAAAGTCTGACTGATATAATATACTGCCCTTTCATGACCTTCATCGTCATTCTATGCAAGCAATGCTCAGAGTGATGAATGGGTTGCCGTAATATAAAGAATCAATGGTCTTCCTTCAACAAGTGGCATTAAGACAGGTGGTGTGAGTAAATATTCTTTAAGCAATTGAAAAGATTCTCCACACCTAGTTGTCCATACAAAGGGTACTCCTTTCTTAAGCAGATGTTGAAAAGAATGTGTCTTATCTGCTAATTGCACTATAAATCTTCTAATAGATTGTAACCATCCTTGTAATGTCCTTAGTTGGCTAAGATTAGTGGGTGGAAGCATGTCCATGATTTCCTTTACCTTAGTCGGATCTACTTCAATGCCTCGTCTAGAAATGATATAACCTAACAGCCTTCCTGACTTGACTCCAAACACATATTTCTTTGGATTGAGTCTCACTTTATACTTTTCCAGCCTCTGAAATATCTTGTCTAAAACCTATAGATGTTCTACCCTTGTCTTGGATTTTACAATAAGGTCATCGACATAATCCTCCATAAAAGTGTGTACTAGATCATGAAAGATAGTATTCATGGCACGTTGATATGTTGCTCCCGCATTCTTGAGTCCGAAGGGCATAACATTCCAGCAATACATTCCCCAAGGACAAGTGAAACCTATCTTAGGTTGATCTTCAGTTGCAATTCTGATCTGGTTATATCCTGAAAATCCATCCATAAGGGACATCTCATATCTTGCTATCATGTCAACTATCATGTCTATGTTAGGCAAAGGGAAGTCATCCTTAGGACAAGCTTTGTTGATATCTCTAAAATTAGTGTAGATGCGGATTCCCCCAGTTGGTTTAGTGACTGGTACAAGATTGGAGATCCAATCGACATAGTCGATTGATCTTATAAAACCAACGTCTAATAATTTCTTGAGTTCTGCCTTAACTAATAAAGCAATTTGTGGATGCATTTTTCTCAACTTCTATTTCATTGGTTTGGCACTTGGTTGTAAGGGAAGTGATGTAGAACAACTTCAAGATCCAACCTTGGCATGTCTGCATATGACCAAGCAAAATTTATCTGCCTCTATGCAAAGAATTTGTGGAACTCTAGCTTCTCTTCTGTTGTCAATGACGCTGCAAAAAAAACCAATTGAGGATTCTCTTTTGTGCCTATGTTGACTTCTACTAATTCTTGAATGAGCATGGGTGACTCATCCTATGCAATGGGGAGAATGTTCGAACCTCCATCCTTAGGTGCCTCAGAGAGGTTTTCACCTTCCTTTCTTTTTACTTTTTCATTATCTAAAGGTGCCTTTCGGTTTTCACCTAGAGACTCATCTGTTTTACTTTGTTTATTCTTTCTCTCATCTTTGCGACTGGAGGGTTGAATAGATTCCCCAAAATATGCTTTGTTGTCCAAGTCAATGGTAAAACTAGCCTTATGATCCCCGTTAGGTATGCCTTCTAGTAATCCCAGGAACTCAGCAATTGCTTCATTGTTCTCAAAAGTGTCTAAGATGGGTGTGTCTTGTTGATCCCAATCAATGAGTTGGGGATAGACTAAGGGCATATCATCGTCAGAGTTATCAAAGTCTAATGGGGTCAAGGTAAAGATGTAATTATTCATGTGATCACAAAAGTCTTGTACCAAACCCCGTTTGCTTTTAGGTTTGGGTCTAGGTGGATGGATAGGTGGGCCTGATGCCAAGGTTTGACTATTGGAAATAGGTGGCTCAGGTTTCCAAGAGGTAGGATCAAGTGATTCCCAATAGTAGTGTTTAAACCATTCCTCTTTTGTCATTTTCTTTGGTGGAAATGAATTTAAGGGATTAGGAGAGGAACTTAGCATCAGGTCAAGTTCTCCAAATAACTTGTCAAGGTCCATGGAAGAAGTAGAAGATAGGGAATCCCACTCATGATCATAAGAGCTGGGGGAGTCACAATGATTTTGGTCCACTAGTTCATGAGATGTCTTAATATCTTCTTGGTGCAGGAGCACTTGGGAAATTACTAAGTTCCCTTGAAGTTTTGTTTGAAGTCATATTTTTAGTTGTGTTGGTGTTGGTCATGTTGATCATCTAGCTAGGTTTTGTTGTTTTTTTTAATGTTTGATCAATCTTTGATCAATGGATTGGGAGGTGGCAAACATTAATGGGCTTTGAAGCCCCAACTTATCATCTTTACTAATTTTGACAAAGTCCTTGAAAACACATGGGGTTTTACAACTTGCAATTTTAGGTCATCCAAAGACTCAAACTAAGAATCTTATCCATTTGGGAGGCATATTTAAGGCTTGCTTCGACCTTTCAAGGGGTTGGAAGCTTGATTGTACAGACTGTGTTTTTAGGAGTGGAAGAGAAACAGTGTTCTTGTTATTATTTACTGCTTTTTCCTGTTCTTGTTTTGGAATAGCAGTTGTATGAGTTAAATAAGGAATTTTTTTGGTTTAATAGCATGTAGAGAATCCTTTTTGAAGCTTTTTTTTGTCATCTTAGAATTTTTTTCCATCACTTCCTTCTCCTTTGTAAATTCTGTGTCTTTTTTCTTTAGTTTTGTCTTGACTGGTAAATTCAATAAAATGGAGGTTTAGACTGCACTCCCACTATACCAAGAAGTATGGAAGCAATGGGAATGTGGCTAAACCCCATCCTTGTACATAGGTTAGTATTAGGATATAGTAGAAGCTCAGTCAGCATGCTGAAAGACTTTTCCTAGGCGAGCTTGTGATGCCCGGTTGGGAAAAGACAGTTTGAAATTAGACCCTAACATTGTAGGGGTGCTAATATTTTTCCAATTGAGGTATGCAGTATTTGTAGGAAGCTTTGAGAGGGGTTGAGAAGGAGGGAAGAGTATTTATCCAAGCATTTGTGGTAGGAAGAAGCAAAACAGGCCAAGAAATGGTCTAAAAACCCTAGTTTCTTGCAAAATCTGAATTGTGCATCTGTACGGATAGACAAGATCCCAAACCCAAAAAATCCTTTAGAGCTTGGAAAATGAGCCAAGGTGTCAGAAGGAATTTGGCACAAAATATTGAAAGAAAGTCCTGAGTTTTGAACTATTTCTTGTGTTGAGAGGGCTAAAAGGGGCTCAAGGCTTCTAGCCCTTCCCAAACCCTAAAACAGGGATTTTGTGAAAACGATGGAGAGTTGGAGCCTAGTGATTGTTCAAGCACCTGTAGAAGATGATTTTGGAAGCCTTGGAAGGTATCACACACCCCTATAATAGACTTAGGAAACATTTGAGAATGGTTAGTCTTTAAGGTGATTAAGGGCTAGGTGGTGAATGAGAGGAAGAGCATCAAATTAGGCTTGGTGAATGATTTGAAACTTGATAGTAGGGTTGGAAGGGAGGACCAGGGGTGCCTAATAACCTTTAGGACCTATAGGTTGAGTGGTGGAGAGAAACACCAAGGGGTTATCAATTGGAGACACAGAGCATTGAGCCAATGATTGACTCAATCCGACCCTGTCCCTATTAGATTGGTATCAGAGCGGTGGAAGAATTGGGAAAGTAGCTTAAATGTCAAAAGTTGAGTCAAGTGAAACCCCCGCCATGGTGAAAAATGCACAGTTAGCCAAGAGGGTTGAAGAACAAGAAGAGGATAATAAGTCCCTGAAAGAAAGAATAGAGCAACTAGAGAAGGAATTGAACAATGCAAGGTTGGAAGGAAGGGTGCCAAAGGAAGAAGAGGTTGCAGAAGAGGACAAGGTCCTTGAACCTGAGCTTGTTTTGGAGGAGGAGCCTTTCTTGAAGGCATTGAAAGCCCTGAGTGGAAAAGGACTTGGGGGAATACCATTGTTCTGTGGGAAGATGGATCCTGATTTGGTCATGGATTGGATGGAAGGCATGGATAATCACTTTGAATGTGATGGAGTAACTGAGGCACAGAAGGTGAAGGTTGCAAAATCAAGGTTGAGAGGATCAACCCTGACATGGTGGAATTTCATTCAGACTGAGAGGGAGAAAGAAGGCAAGCAGCCCATATCAACCTGGAAAGGAATGGTTGCTAAGGTAAAGGAAGCCTATATGCCAGATGATTATGAGATTTAGTTTCACAAGAAGAGGCAAAGTCTAAGGTAGAAAGATCAAGATGTCAACACCTATACTGAAGAGTTTTAGAAGCTTTGATTGAGATCAAATGTGTTAGAGGACGAGAGCCTGAAATTGGCTAGGTACCTTAATGAATTAAAATGGAAAATTCAAGAGGATATGGCTCTTTTGAGTCCTAAAATAGTCCACCAATGTTATCAGCTAGCTTTAAAGATTGAGGAAAGGAACAAAAGAAAGCATGATCAATCCTGTAAAGGCAGAGGCAAAGGCAGAGATCAAAGAGGATAGCGTGGAGGTTACCAAGGTAGAGGTAATGAGCAAAGAAACCAAGGTGAATCTAAGCTCACTGAACATGGAGGTGAAACATCTTCAAGAGGAGGATTTAATAGAGGAAGAGGAGCAGGTAGGAGCAACTCTTATTTTGCAAGCATGAAATGCTATCACTGCAGTCAGCTAGGTCACCTTGCTTATAGGTGCCCGGAGAAAGCATCTTCTTCTAGCAATGAGAAAAGAGTAGCCTATGCACAAGAGGACACCATGAGTGTCAAATCACCTGAGATCAGTCATATAGAATTAGAAGTAGGAAAAAATCTGATGTTTAATAGAGTGTTGATCAGACAACCGGTCAAAGAGGAACCTAAGCAAAGAAGAGCTTTGTTTAGAGCAAGATGCAAGATATTGGGAAAGGCATGCAAGGTCATTGTAGATTCTGGTTCTATAGATAATATCATCTCTGAGGAGGCAATCAATAAGTTGAAATTAGAAACCAAACCCCACACTAACCCTTATAAAGTCACATGGTCGAACAAAGGGCAGAGTGTTCTAGTGAATGAGCAGGTAACAATGGAATTTTCAATTGGAGGATATAAAGACAAGTTGGTTTGTGATGTACTACCCATGGATGCATGCCATCTTCTACTTGGAAGGCCATGGAATATGACAGAGGTGCTATATATCATGGGAAGGAGAACACCATTGAATTCAGGAAGGATGGAAGAACCTTCAAGCGGTAGTCATTGACTGAGGAAGATGAAGGATAGTCCAAGGTGCCAGACATCATGTTGAGTAGTGGTAAAGAGTTTATCAGCAATCTACATCAAGGAGGTGAAGGTTATGTGGTTTTAATGTAGTCCAAAGAGGAAGAAAAGGTTGAAAGGACAGTCTTACCAGAAGCAGTCCAAAGGTTTCTTGATAAGTACAAGAGTATAGTGAGTGATGGAACACCTGCAACTCTACCACGAAAGAGAGTGATAAGTCATCAAATTGACTTCATACCTAGAGCCTCATTTCCTAACAAAGTAGCATACAAACTTACTCCTGAGTAGAACCAAGAGGTGGCTAGGTAAGTGGAAGAATTGTTGAATCAAGGTCTGATTCAAAAGAGTATCAGCCCATTTGCAGTCCCAGTGGTTTTGGCAACAAAAAAAGGTGGTGAGTGGAGATTATGCACTGATTCTAGAGCAATTAATAGAATCACAATTAGGTATAGGTTTCCTATTCCTAGAGTTGAAAACTTGATGGATTGTCATGGAGGTGCAAAATTCTTCACCAAGTTGGATCTTAAGAGTGGGTATCATCAAATCAGAATCAAGGAGGGTGATGAATGGAAAACAACTTTTAAGACAAATGATGGCTTGTATGAGTGGAAAGTGATGCCATTTTGCCTCTCAAATGCCCCTAGCACATTCATGAGACTAATGAATGAGGTTCTTAAGGATTTCACAGGGATTTTTGTGCTAGTCTATTTGGATGACATACTGATTTTCAGTAAGACAGTAGAAGAACATTCAAAGCATGTGGAGATGGTTCTCAAAAGGCTGCAAGAAGATTAGTTGGAAATTAACCTTGAGAAGTGTGAGTTTTTCAAACAAGAACTTGTGTATCTAGGCTTTGTAGTATCCCAAGGAATGTTGAAGATGGATCCAAGCAAGGTGGAAGCCATCCTAAACTGGACCACACCAACCACAACAATAGAGGTAAGGAGCTTTCATGGGTTGGCTTAGTTTTATATGAAGTTCATTAGGAGTTTTAGTGGTATATGTGCACCAGTCCTAGATACTATTAAGGGTGGTCTAAAAACAAAATTTGAATGGACTCAAGAAGCTAATAAAGGGTTTGATAAACTAAAACAAGAAGTGGCAACTCAACCAATTTTGTTATTGCCTAGTTTTGACAAGTTGTTCATAGTTGAGTGTGATGCAAGTGGAGTAGCAGTAGGAGGAGTCCTTAGTCAAGAAGGTAGGCCTGTAGCCTTTTTCAGTGAAAAGCTCAATGAAGCCAAGAAAAAATACTCCACCTATGATTTAGAATTATATGCTTTAGTGCAGTCCCTTAGGAAGTGGAGGCATTATTTGTTACCCAAAGAGTTTGTGGTCTTCATAGATAACCAGGCACTCAGTTACATCAACAACCAAGAGAAGCTAAGTAGTAGACACTTGAAATGGATGGAATACATCCAAGCTTTCACTTTTACAATCAAGCACAAGAAGGGACAAATGAATAAGGTGGCAGATGCATTAAGTAGGAGAATGTTGACAATGCAGGAAATACAGCTGAAGAGCATTGGATTAGAGAGTTTCAAAGACCTCTATGGTGATGATGAAGACTTTTCAAAATCCTACAAGGTATGCTCTTATTTTGAGAATCATTTTCATAGTCAATATGCTGAGTACACATTGCAAAATGGACTGTTATTTAAGGGTAATCTGCTATGTGTCCCAAGAGGACCAATGAGGGAAAATCTGATTCAAGAGAAATATAATGGTAGTCTTAGTGGGCATTTTGGAATAAATAAAACTTTAGAGCTAGTACAAAGGTTCTATTATTGGCCTAAGTTGACAAGAGATGTTAGGAAATATGTGGAGCAGTTTGTAGGTTCTATGCAAGTTTGTATCAACCTTTACCCATTCCCAATAGACCATGGGAGTGTGTTAGTATGGATTTTGTGGTAGGACTCCCCAAGACTAAGGCAGGGTTTGATAATATTTATGTAGTTGTGGACAGATTTAACAAGATGAGTCACTTTATCCCTTGCAAGACTACACATGATGCTAGCTACATTGTCCATCTTTTCTTCAGGGAGATAGTAAGGATCCATGGATTGCCATTAAGTATTGTTTCTGATAGGGATGTAAAGTTCATGAGTCATTTTTGGAAGACTCTATGGAGCAGATTGGGTACAAATATGTCTTTTGGATTAGCCTACCATCCTCAGACCGATGGTCAAATAGAGGTGGTTAATAGAGTGCTAGATAATCTTCTGAGGTGTTTGACAAAGGAATATGGACAGACCTAGGATATGGCAATTTCTCAAGTTGAGTATGCTTATAATGACAATGTAAACAAAACTATAGGGAAAAGTCCATTTGAAGTGGTGTATGGGATGCACCCAAGAGACATATGTGAGCTCAGAGATCTAGAATCAATGGAGAATAGGAGTGGACATGGAGAAGACTTCACTCAGACCATGAAGGAGATTCATGTGCAGGTTAAGAAGACAATCACAGTAGCAACACAAAAATTGAAAGATAAAGTTGATGTGTCAAGGAGAGATGTGCAATTTGTAGGAGGTGATTATGTTATGGTCCATCTTAACAAATCCAAGTTGTATAAGGGAATTTCAACAAAAATCCAAATGAAAAGAGTGGGTCCATACAAGGTGTTAGCCAAGTATGGGAAGAATGCATACAAGGTAGAATTACCATCAGATTTGGGCATATCTCCAATTTTCAATGTTGCTGATTTGATCAAATACAAGGGATCAGTCAAGGATGATGGTCAGAACAACAAGGAAATTTTCAAGGACATTAGTAACATGTCCATACCTACTCAGGACAAGCTTCAGGTAGAGAAGATATTCGAGTCAAGGGTGAAGAAGACCACAAGACACAAGGTGTACATGGAACACCTCATCAAGTGGAAGACCAAGCCTGAATCTGAGGCTACTTGGGTGGATGAAGCTGATTTTAAAAAGAAGGGCATTGACCTGTTCTTACTCTCTCCTTCCAATCTTTCATGTTTGAGCTGAGAGGGGGAGAATGGTGCAGGAGCACCTGGGAAATTACTAAGTTCCCTTGAAGTTTTGTTTGAAGTCATATTTTTAGTTGTGTTGGTGTTGGTCATGTTGACCATCTAGCTAGGTTTTGTTGTTTTGTTTAATTCTTGATCAATCTTTGATCAATGGATTGGGAGGTGCCAAACATTAATGGGTTTTGAAGCCCCAACTTATCATCTTTACCAATTTTGACAAAGTGCTTGAAAACACATGGGGTTTTACAACTTGCAATTTTAGGTCATCCAAAGACTTGAACTAGGAAGATTAACCATTTGGGAGGCATATTTAAGGCTTTCTTTGACATTTCAAGGGGTCAGAAGCTTGATTGTACAGACTATGTTTTCAGGAGTGGAAGAAAAATAGTGTTCTTGTTATTATTTACTGCTTTTTCCTGTTCTTGTTCTAGAACAGTAGTTGGGTGAATTAAATAAGGAATTTTGTTGGTTTACTAGCATGTAGAGAATCATTTTTGAAGCTTTGTTTTGTCATCTTAGAAATTTTTTCCATCACTTCCTTCTCCTTTGTAAATTCTGTGTCTTTTTCTTTAGTTTTGTCTTGACTGGTAAATTCAATAAAATGGAGGTTTAGACTGCACTCCCACCGTACCAAGAAGTATGGAAGCAATGGAAATGTGCGTAAACCCCATCCTTGTACATAGGTTAGTAGTAGGAGATAGTAGAAGCTCAGTCAACATGCTGAAAGACTTTTCCTAGGTGAGCTTGTGATGCCCGGTTAGGAAAAGACGGTTTGAAATCAGACCCTAACATTGTAGGGGTGTTAATATTTTTGTAATTGAGGTGTGTGGTGTTTGTAGGAAGCTTTGAGAGGGGTTGAGAAGGATGTTAGAGTCTTTATCCAAGCATTTGTGGTAGGAAGAATCAAAACAGGCCAAGAAATGGTCTAAAAACCCTAGTTTCTTGCGAAATTTGAATTGTACCTTTGTATGGACAGACAAGATCCCAAACCCCAAAAATCCTTTAGAGCTTGGAAAATGAGCCAAGGTGTCAGAAGGAAGTTTTGCAAAAACTATTGAAAGAGAGGATTTTTGAACTATTTCTTGTGTTGAGAGGGCTAAAAGGGGCTCAAGGCTTGTAGCCCTGCCCAAACCCTAAAACAGGGATTTTGTGAAAATGATGGAGAGTTGGAGCCTGGTGATTGTTCAAGCACCTGTAGAAGATGATTTTGGAAGCCTTGGAAGGTATCACACACCCCTGTAACAGAGTTAGGAAACATTTGAGAATGGTTAGTCTTGAAGGTGATTAAGGGCTAGGTGGTGAATGAGAGGAAGAGCATCAAGTTAGGCTTGGTGAATGATTTGAAACTTGATAGCAGGGTTGGCAAGGAGGACCAGGGGTGCCTAATAACCTTTAGGACCTATAGGTTGAGTGGTGGAGAGAAACACCAAGGGGTTATCAATCGGAGACCCAAAGCATTGAGCCAGTGATTGACTCAATCCGACCCTATCCCTATCGCTTTTGAAACACTTACTTCCTCAAGTAAGGGTAATGGGGTATTAGGAATGCCAATCTGAATCATTTGAAACCCTAGCCCTACTCCTTTTGGCCACTGAGAAACAAATATTGGTTCAATCCTCCCATCTTTGTTTAAGCATAAACCACTCTGTCCATTATATCCTTTGCTTTGCATAATTTTGAAACCCTTTCCATATAGATTTGTAGGAATATGAGCAAGTAAGAGGGGTCCCTCAGCATCTTCCCTATATATCCAGGAAGTGACATCTTCTGTGTTTATGACCTCTTTGCTTAATTCTCCCCATTTAGTGAAAGTTGTTGTAGGAGGAACATGTATAGTGACCATGGACTATCCCCTACCTATTGTAGGTAAACCATATGACTTAGGAGGGATCAAATGGCTAACACAATAAGAAGTCTTCATGTAATAATCTCCACAACCCTTGTCTTGGATCTCAACCCTAGGAGTGGTAGGAATTGAGGGTGAAATAGATGTTTGAGTGAGTGTGGATGGATCAACATAGGAAGATGGATTGGACAATGAAGCCTCCTGGTTCACTGACACTTGACGTTGGGGTATCTCTTTTAGATTGGTACAATTTTGAAATGGATTAGGATCACCATCTATAGTTATTTTTGTGCCATTGTAAGGGAACTTAAGACACTGATGATACGTGGAAGGGACCACCTTCATGGCATGAATCCATGGTCTACCGAGAAAAAGGTTATAAGGGAGGGTGAGATCTAAGACTTGGAACTTTGTCTCCATCACCGCAGGACCACTTCTGATAGGAAGTGTTACCCACCCCTTTGATTTTCATTCCTCATCATCATAAGCTTTTATGACAATACTTTGTCATGTCTACACATGCTTCTGAGATACCTAATGCCTTAATTAGTTTTAAAGTGCATAGATTTAACCCTCCTCCTCCATCTACCAAAACTTGTCTAACTTTGGTGTCATCAACAAGGACTTCTAGATGTAAAGGGTCGTTATGGTTCATCTTTTCAGTTGCATAGTCTTGTTTAAAAAAGGTGGCATGGTCATTATTGGTCAAGTAGCCCACCATTTCCTGGAAACGATTGACATCAAGGTCATTAGGGACTGTGGTGTTCTGTAAAGCCTTATCGAGGATAGATTGATGCTTAGGGGAAATACACAATAATTCCAAGATTGAAATTTGGGTTGGGGTCTTCCCCAACTGGTCAAGTAGGTTATATTGTAGCTTGGAAGGTTGGGGTGTTTTTTGCGATGGAAGGCCTTGGATAGTGAACTTAGTATGATGAGTATTGACTGCACACTCAGGATAAGTATTAATAGTAATGGTATTGATATTCTCATCAGTGGTGCAAAGGCAATGGATGATTTTTCCACTATCATAATCATGTTTAATACTTGTATAGTTGGTGGACATATTGGTCTTAGTACTCAAACTGGGGACAATTCCTTTCCCATGGTCATGTAGTGGGTTAGAAAAGACTTGATGATCAGTGTTTGATGAATTTTTTTTTTGTCCACTAACTTCGATAACTCTCCTTTCGACAAGATCCTGTATGATATTCTTCAGTTGTCGATAGTTTTGTAAGTTATGTCCCTTAGTCCTATGATAATCACAAAAGGCATTATCATCCCACCAAGTTGGTTTAAACTATCCTGGATCGTATTGTCTTGGTTCCTACAACTGTATAAAGTTATGTTGTAATAGTTGTTTGAACACCAACTCAATGGGTTCCCCTAAGGGAGTGAACTCACGTTTTTTAAATCTTCTTTGTTGTAGACATTGAGTATTTTGGACCACGTTAGGAGGTTGATTGACAGCATTAAGCATGTTGGAAAAAGTATGAGGTCCTTGTAATGTTAGGAGAGGTCTTGCTTGTAAGATTTTAGCATCAACCACCCCATCATTGGTGACATTTTTATTGTGAGACCAAAATCTGTTTCTGTTAGTGGGGGTGTTTTGTATGATCGGGTTTCGATTGGATGTTCATGTCTTGAGTTCACCCTTTTCAATGAGATCCTTCTCTACTATAACCCCTTTTTCTACTAGTTCTGAAAAAGTTGTACAACAATGTACCCTTAAGTTACTCCTGAGTTTTGCATGAAGGTTTTCTTGAAACATTGTAACTTTTTGTTTTTTGGGTATTTTGACAGGACACCTACTAGCTATAGTTCTCCATCTCTAGAAGAAAGCAATGAATGTTTCCCCTTTTTCTTGCGTTGTGTGACACAAAGTTTCTATATTTATCTCATGGTCTATGTTAAAGGAGAATTGCTCCACAAATTTCTCAACCAGTTCACCCCAAGACCTAATGCTAGAATCTAGACCCGAAAACCACTCTAGTGTACTTCCTACAAGACTTCTTGGAAATAGTCTCATAAGATACATGGGGTCATAAGCAACATCTATGCATATGGTAGAAAATTCCCTTATACGTTCTATTGGATTTCGTTTGCCATTGTACTTAGGGAGATTCAGTATGATATATCCATGAGGGAAAGGGGTCATGTACAATGATCTATCAAAGGGGAATGGGCATATGTCCTTTGTTGAAAATGATTTCTTAGTTGACACCGACATGTTATCCATTTGCGTTTGTAATGCATGCATTTTTGTTTGTAAGACATCAACTTGGGTCAAAGATGTGCTAGGGGGATTATGCGGATCCATGTATGTGTTTTGAATTCCAAAGTCTTGTGATGGGTTTCAATTGAACGTTGGCATCTGAGGTGGATTTGGATTCAGAATGTTGGTAAATGTGTTCTGGTCTGGAATCTACATAAATTGGTGTTGACGTGGGATCTGTGTAAACGGATTCTAAGTACCACCTTGGGAAAAAGGATTCTAATTCGACATTGATGTAAATTGGTTTTGACTTGGAATTTGTGTTGACAGATTCTGACTACCAATCTGTGAAAAGGGATTCTGATTCGGAATTGATGTAAATTAGTTTTGACTTGGAATCTGTGTGGACAGATTCTGGCTACCAATCTGTGAAAAGGGATTCTGATTCAGAATTGATGTAAATTGGCTTTGACTTGGAATCTATGTGGATGGATTCTGACTACCAATCTATGAAAAAGGATTATGATTTGGAATCAATGTAAATTGGTTTTGACTTGGAATCTGTGTGGACGGATTCTGACTACCAATTTGTGACAAAGGATTCTGATTCAAAATCAAGGTGAGTGGATTCTGGCTTCCAGTCTGGGAGAATGGATTTTGATTGCCATATTGGAAGGAGGGAATGCCTCCTATTTGTGTAATCCTTGGTATAGCACTAGTGACTTGAATACTAGGTATGGCCATAGACTATGGTATGGTACCCGTGATACTAGCAGTAGGTATGGTTGTTGATTGTGCATTTGTGACATCGACATAAGGTGTAAGGGCTGACATTTTAGGTCTTTTACTCCCAGCAAGAGGACCAGAGGGAGCAGATGATGATGCCCCTACAGTGAAATTAAATCTTGATGTCATGCCATACATACCAAATGGGGAAGTATGGACTGTTGTATTTTGTGTAGATGTGCCAGATGGCATAGTTGTGCTTACCTGAGGTATATTAGTACTAGCAGTCATTGTGTTTGTTCCTTGTGTAGATTGAGTTTGCAAGGTACTAATATAAAATCTTGTGGGTAAGGTAGTGCCTTTAGCTAGCAATTTGGCTAAGTATCATTGTCGATCATTTGCTAGGTACTCATCTACAAAAGAGGCAAATTCAGGGTCCTATGCGGTAGCCTCTAGATCTTCTACTGCAATATGTCCTTGAGTGTTTCTGGTGGTGAATTTTTCTAATAGAGTCTTATGAGGTCTTGAAGAAAATGGATTGATAAATTCTTTTGGATTTGACATGTTTTCTTTCTCTCTTCTCTTAGACCTAGTTTCAACCATGTAAGATAAGCTCAATATGCGGAAAATGCAAGACTATATCTATGAACAGTATGACTCTAGTCTATGTTTTTGGGATTTTTGAATGCAAAATAAGGAATATTCTAGGATGAAACTAGCCTAAACTATAAAGACGCAAAGCCTAATCAAGGTTTCTAAAATAATCAATTGTATAAACCTAGGAAAAAGGGACCGACTACCTAAATTCTAATCAAGGTGTCAATTTAGTTTAAGTCAAGGAACCAATGTAGGATGAGGATCAAAGACAAGTTGAGTTTCCTAACTAGACTAATGAGCTAGGAGGACTCTTTGTAGGATAAAGGATAAATTGATAAAACTAGGTTCAATGACAGATTTTGTTGACACTATGACTTTTCTAGAGGGTAGATGGTGGACTAATCCTAAAGTTTGTAAAAGTGACCCTTCTAGAAGTTTAATGAAAGGTAATATGTATCCTATGATGAAGCTAAACTTTGAATTAAGAAAACCATGGTAATGACCGAATGAACCTAAAGGATGCAAAATTGAGTAAATCATTTCAAGTTTCTATTCAAGGACTATTTGTGAAACTGGTATAACCGTGTTGAGTAGACAGTGACTGTGAATTATAGTTTTCTGATAATCAGACAGATGCGTCTCAGGATCTCACATATGCAGTTCAAGTTAACAGTTGTGATTTTTCAGTGATCAATTGCGCTTCTCTGGTAAAGTTCAATGTGTGACTCTGACAGATGCAGTTAACCTTCTAACAAATATGACTCTAACTGACAAATGTGACTCGAAGTAAGAGATGCAACTCAAAGTTTAACATATGCAACTTGTAGTAATAGATGCGACTCAAAAATTAACAAATGCGACTCGTAATAATAGATGCAACTCAAAGTTTAACAGATGCGACTCTAATAATCAATTGTGACTTTTTGGTGAATAGTTGCAACTCTGTGTATTTTTAGTGATGAGATTTAAATTGACTCCATTTTCTGTGATCAAATTCTGACAATCAAAGACAATCATAAGACAATGTTTTCAGTTTTGATTTTGGACTTAAAGGACATTTAATTTGACAACAAAAAAGCACATCCTAATAGGCCAAAGCCTAGGGTTTGTATACTTGGTATAGCCCACCAAAATACCTCAGATTGGTGATAAACACCTTTCCTTCTCGAGAGCAGATGGCTTAGAAATTTGGTGGCATTGGCTCCCCTCCACAGCTCATTAACGTCTTTCAAGCACACCAATTTTGAATTCTTTGGGCAATGACCTCCCAAGAACTGCTATCTCTACTCAAGGGGATCAATAGTGAGTAATCTGCGGGCATGATACTATACCCTGCACTATACCAAGCAACGGCCAATAGAACAGTTGGTCTCTAAAACAAAAAGGTATTTAGTATAGGCATTCCATTCGTGGGGTGTGATCCATACAACATGAATCCCCTTTCGGATCCATCTCATCAGAACCACACTCATGATTCTTGGGGTTTCCCCAAGAACCCACTTTTATATACCGGCTGGAAGTCCCTCGAGTTTAGGGTGCTACCGGTTTGAGTCATCTTGGGGTGAGTAATTTTTCCCACCAGAATAGGCCCAAGTTCTAGAGTTGATAACCATTTCTCTTACACCCAGGATCGCACGGGTGCGTAAGGGGAGAGGATACTTTGATGTACCAAGTCATAAGGGTAACCAGATAGATGTGCTTTCACACCAAACACAGTATACACTTGTTAATTTTAAACCAAATGAAAGATTTTCTATGCTACCAAACAATCAATTTCAAAAATTAACTAGGGTCTTTGACAAGCATCTTACAGAAAAATTTGTTAGTAGTTTTCAATATCATCTTTGTCAATCGTTCTGCAAAAGCTTGTTAACTCCAAAAGGCCATATGCTAAAAATAAAATATAGTAACACACAAATCAATTAAAAATTTTAGATTTCCAAAAATAGAAATAAAGTTTACCAGTCAATTGTGTCACTGTGTTACCAATCATATGCGTCGATATTTTCTTCAATTGCGGCTCGGTATTCACCAGTCAATTGTGGTTCAGCAATTGTAAGATGCATCATATATTTTTAGATGCGTCATTTTTGGTGTTAGATGTGGCTCAGGAATTCAATTGTGTCATTTTCTCTAACTGATGCATCATTCCATACAAAAAACCTGCAAAAATTAAAAACAAAAGATCTACAGATTCACAAAGATGGTGGCTTCATGTTGGGTTCACCAGATGTAACACCAAGAAAGTGCACAAAGAAGAGATTAGGAGAAAACATGCAATACTAAATCTAAATGAATATGCAAATCTAATGTTAAGCAACAAAGAACAAAGGAAGTCAAAACGTAATAAAAACTGAAACAATCTTACCAATTTCAAGTGTAATTCCATGATTCATCTTGATTTCCCTTCTCCATTTTGCTTGTGTAGTATAATTGCCCTCAGATTTTTAGTAAATTCGTGCAAGTATAGCTTATGATAAAGATTAGAAAAACATCAAAGATTCAAGATAAAGTTCTCTCAAAAGTCATAAGAGTTCACAAGAGATTTCGAGAGAGATTGGAATGAAGAATGACAGATCAATTTATAGAAAATTGATTAATTGAACGATAGGCCAGGATCGAAAGATCAACGAACGGTTGAGATTGATTGATTAGACATGCATTTTGATAACTATTAGTAACGACATGAGTGATATAAATTAGAAATAGAATTAAAGATTAAATAAATGATTTAATCTTCCAGTTTGGTATTCGAAAATAGAAGAATTATCTTTGCATGACAAAGATAAAGATTGATTAAAGCAACTCTTATTCGAATGCACGCACAAGTTTTAATTAATTAAATAAGAATATTTAATTAATATGCATGTACACGCAATTAAGTTAGAACTGGACGATTGAATGATTTGACAAAGAGATTACTCGAGAATTCCACTCAGACATTAAAGCAAGAGTTAACTGAGTGATTAAAATAGATCTTTGAGTCGAGTAAAAGTGGATACTTAGACAACTCACATAATTATCCAAATATAGAGGAATGCGTTAAAATAGAATTCATGAATTAAATAATTCATTTAATTCAAGATTTGATATTTGAAGAATAATTAAATAAATAAGATTTATTTAATTAAATGATGAAGGGATTTAAATGAATAATTAAATAAATAAAATAATTTATGTAATTATAGTTGAAATATGATAGAGTAAATTAAATAAGAATTTATTTAATTTGACAAGAAGCATAAGGTTAATTAGTAACATAATTAAATAAAAAGTGTTTATTTAATTAGTCAGATAGAATAAAGAAAAGTGTGAATTAATTAAATAATTAAGATTATTTAATTAATAGAAGAATTAAAGTTAAAGGGAATAATTAAATAATCGACATTATTTAATCATGACTATGAAGAATACGAATTATGAATAATATGGAAGTCGCGGGCTTAAAACTAGATTGTGGTGTCTACATGGTCAATTGGTTTCATACACTCACAACACATGTGTAGTTGATGTCTAGAAAAAATTAATTGAGTTGAATGAATGATTTATCATTTTTCCTACTAGAAGAATGAATTATGTAAACAATTTCACTACTTAGAGCTTGTTAGATAGATGTAGTTGTCCAATTGACAAGTTGATGGACCGTAACAATAATTTTACATTGTTATTTATGAATTTAGTGAATGTATTGAGATAATAGAGGACTTATTTTTTGAGGCATTTTTTAGACAATAGCTATGGAAAAATGAGATTGATATGGTAGATGACTCATTCCACGATGACTATTCTATTCACATACAACTATTATTTGCAGCCAATTCCTTACAAAATACAAGCTTCTAGATTGTACATAATGCATATGATGACCTTATGACAGTATGTTCTTATGATTATGTAATCTTATATTGGTATATTTCATGTTTATATAATGAAGACTTATATAATTCATCATATTTTATTTTAAATATTTATGATTAAATTTTACAGTGGATTATATATTATTCTCTTAATTTTTTATTGATTTTACATTATCATCTATTAAATATGGTTTATCTATATTAAATTTATATTTTTGTATATGACATATCTTAATTTTATTCATTATATATTTTTTGATATTTATCATCATATGGGTATGTGCAGGATCATCATGGAAAAAATAGGTCTTAAGTGGCAAAAAAATTCAAAAAAATCAGAGTTAGGTAGCTTGACGTAAAAATTTGAATAAGTTATCTATATTAAATAAAAAATATGTAAGAATAGAATTTGTAGAAAATTGAATCTAGTTTGTAAACTACTAGGTTAATTTTAAAAAGAAAAAATCTATTTGGTGAAAATTTGAAATTTCAATGCATTAGTACTTAAATTTCAGGGAAAAAATAAGAAGTAGGTGCCTGTCTAACCACCCTAACCACAATAAAATGATAGTTATTTTTTATAATATTTTAGATATAAGTAGAGGACTTATGTCCAGATGTGATGCATATTTTTTGGTAATTTTTTCCAAATAAATAATTAATTGTGAAATTTTTATTACAACTTTTTAAAAATATAAAAAAATTGTATGTCTGACAACCTTAACTTGGTCAAAACTTTATGAAATTCAATTTTATTTTTTTAATCCTATAGTATGCGAAGCATAGAATGTGACACATGTTTCAGATTCAAAAAATGTGATACTGTTTGAAAGCTATAGATTTTTTTCAATTAGCCTATCAATCAGGGCTTTAGTCATAATTCAAATAGAAAATGAATAGTAATTATTTATTAAATTCAAAGTAAAACATAATTTATATTGGTGTAAATCTAAGAATCTCCTTTAAAAACCCTTTTTGTTTCATCAATTTTGGGTAAAAAAATATGCCAGCCACATACCCTACAAATACCCATCATATTGCCACTTTTTGGCCCATCATGATCCTGCACATACACATATTTTATTATATTTATTCTACATTGCAGGGAATCATTCTTCCCCTCTTATCATATTGAACTCAATTTTTATATCTAACTATCTAGATCTATATCACTTATCTTATAATCATACATTTCACCCTTCCCTTCTTATCATAATGAACTTGATTTCGATATCTGACTATTTAGATCTATATCACTTATCTTATAATCATACATTCTATATTTAGAGATTTGTCCCAATATTAAGCCTTTGTGTCAATAATATTTTATTTATCCTAGTTACCTTTTTTGGATTCATGACATTGATCTTATCTATCATAGAATAATCTTACACTATGTTTTCTTGTGGTTATGGATGCCACTTTAGGGTAATATATTTTAAGATGTTATTTTAGATATAGATGTTTGTATCACCATTATATTGATCTTTCTTATCCCATTGATCTACCTTATGTGTGTTTGTGCTCATGTATTTCATATTAGTGTCATTTATTGTGCTTTCAAGAGTATTTTTATCCATTAAGAGTTACATCACCATTATTTTTCCCATGATGAGGTAATGATTATATCTTTGATTTTATCTCTAGTCCATTATTATGCTTCTCACAATTTAATATTATAGTTAAGATTATTATGCATTTATTCTTGGATGATATATGCACTTACATGCTTATTATTTATGATTTTATCACATGGTTATGATTAGGATTTTCTTATGATAGTTTTTATTATTAATCAAATCTTATATGCTCCTATTTAACATTAATTTATGTGATAAGATCTTCCTTCACTCAATTTCACCCTATGAGGCTAATCAATTGATGAAAGAGAAAAAATGGTCATTAATGTTCTCATTTTTACATTTGATTCATCTTGTGAGTTACAAGATATTCATGATACTTTTATCTTTGTTTTGTATGAAAATTAATAGGAGAGAATCCTAAATGTAAGGACCCTCATGGTAATAAATATCATGAAAAATATTACTATACAAAATAATTTATAATTTGACAACCCATATGATTGATGGTAGTAGAAAGACCTCTACACAAGCTTGGTTACAAAATTTCCAAAAATGCTTCACCCTAAACACTATAAAGGAGGAAGATGGAATTCACTTCACCCTTAACACTTGGTAAATTCATATGTCTCTCACTTTTAACAATTGAAATCATGGTACCCATTTTTTTTAGAAAAGAGCCCCCTTCTAATTATTAATGGTTTGTATGAACCCCTCGAAGTAATTATTCAAAATTTTGTGCTTGTAACCCTATATAAATCAATAAGAAGAGATATAACACTTGAAAAATTAGTGTTTAAGAGAAAATATCTTTCACAAACCAATCCCCCCACTTTTATGTATCACAAGGTAATTTTCTAGAAAAAATGGTAATATCTACCCTCATAAAGGATTATACCTCCACCCCATACAAAATAGAAATTTTATGACTATACAAAGAATGAGATGAGAAGGAAGAATGTTTTTTATTCCTAAATATAGTGATGAGAATCCAACCATAGATACCTTAGGATATCTTTATATATTAGGATATCTCTCTAAGCTAGGATATATCTATCAAATTACCATACAACCCTATATATTAGGATATATCCCATGTACTATAAACTAGTAGGATACATATAAAACACACATCTAAATTAAAGAACATTCTTAAAACTTAAATCTTGTTCAATACTATATCAATTAACACTAAATACTCAAACAATTTTAGGATTTCCATTTTTCTAATAAAAACCCACTTGAAAATGATCCAATACAATTGCTTCCTTTTCAATCCCTCAAAAAGATAGATATTTATCTTCTTTTCAAGTCTCCATATTTCTCCCCTTGTGAAAATAAATCAACCATATTTTTTGATAGTTATAGATAGATCATCACCAAAATTTATTATTTAGAGTGACCTTTCTACTTAAATAATATAAATTGTGTTATCTTTGGGAAGTTACTTGGATATCCACAATATTTTCTCATTAAAATTGCTTCTTGTAAAATTAATACGTGTTTCCATTTTATTTTCTATTCATTTTATCATTAATATTTTAGATCATATTTTAATATTCATTAGCTTGAATGAGTTCAATAATAACAAAAGGTGTAGTGTAGTGTAGTTCTTTCCTACTCCTAGCAGGGAATTTTTGAGAAACTATGAAGGATTTGGTTTATGTCTATTAGAATACTTAGTTATTACCATTCTTACTACTTAGTTATTACCAGGGAGCAAATAGGAATCGGGAACCAATTGGCTATTGTCCATTTGGTTTTATATTTACATAACTAAGATAATGAGTACAACTATGTGGGAAATCATGGTGTGAATGCATGTCAAAGAAGAGTCAATGCAAAACCAATTACCTACACATTCTATTTGGGATAACTTTGTCAAAAAAAAGAGGTTGATCAACTATTAGACAATTGAGCCAAACTCTCAGGGAGGCACTATATCATTTTACAATATCTTCCTACCAAAAATATAAACTGAGGACCACATAGGCAATAAATTTTAGAATGAAATATAGTCTTGAATATTTTCTCTTTATTGTTCATTCATATTTATGAAATATAAGCCTACCATACTTACCTAAGCTTCTACCATTTTAACAAGGGAAAATTCTTATTAACTAAGTTAACCTCTAAATATATTCTAATAAAATCATACCTTGCAACAATTTGTCTTTACACATTAGAGAAAGAACTATATGTTTAAGATTGATATGAATGAAAAAGGTAAATTTTGGTATTACTTAGGTGTATACAGTATATCTACAATACAACAAATATATTCAATATTCAACTTAAGTAACAAAAATACTTAATAGATATGCCAAATAATTTTGTAATATAGAAATGTGAACCAAAATATTTTAGTGGCATCACCTCCAAGTTGAACTCTATCTAAGATCTATTAGTCATATGATTTGCTCCTAGCCATCCATGTTTTTGGGATTCTCATAATATTGGGTGTATGAATTTTTAGGAACAAAACTAGGTTCGACATTTGATGGTCCAAACTATGATTGTGTCATATAAATATCATGATTTTCATGAATCCAAGTAGCTAAATTTTTAACAACAAATGTAATTGTATAGTAGATAATGTAAAGTATTATAGTGAACAAATACAATATCACTCCTCTTACAAAGACCACAGTGTTCACAACATAACAATAGGTAGAAAAAATGCTTCATCTTCATTGTGTTGGTCATTTAGAGCATCTCTAGCCAAAAGGACACTAAATACAATCATAAATGTAACCCTGTAATATAGATATCTCAATAGTCATACAACCTTGAAAATAAAATTCTATTACAATGTAAATCCAACAAAAGAAGCCACAATAATCTAAGAGGACTTGAAGTTTAACATTAGCTATCCATTCTCCCAAATTATAATTAGAGGGAAAAATAAAGATTTGAACCATGACTAAGGATCTTGGATGCATTACCTTAGCATTGCTTAGCATTTCTAATCATTAGTTCACTAAAAAATTCATCAAAGAGTTTGTAGTACTACTATGCAAATAATGTATTAATACAATAGGCTTTCCAATGCCAGTTATGTGAAGAATGCATTGAGGTCAAGTGTAATTTTATGGGATAATTCTAAGCTAATTAAAACCACAAGCCATGAAAAATCAAATACAGATAAAAAATTTAGTGGTTATATGTATCTAATAGAAATTGTACTATGAAAGTGCTAATGCATATGAAGTTTAATATCTCACTCAACAAGAACTCATTTATACACTTTATACTCTTCTTGTAGAGTATAGTTGAGTATGAACATCTACTTAACTAGAACCATTTTTTTATCTGGCAGTATACCCTAGTAAGAAAGGAAACATTAAATAAATTGCTATGTAGTGCATTATGTCTTAGGCCCATTTCAGCTAATGCTAAGAAAAATAAATTAAAGTCCAATTTACCAATGTGGGCTTTGATATTGATGCAAGAGCATCTAGTGGTGTAAGGGAAATCTTGCATCACCCAAAAATAGTTAAATTTCAAGTTTCTCAATTTTTAGATATTTTTTCATTTTTGGATACCCTTTTTCGTCCTAATGAAATTCACAATTTACAGTTTTTATTTTCTATTCCTGGGTTGAAAGATATTGCAGTTTTAGTTTCCCAGATTTGCACTTGAAAATCTTCCGAGTTAGATTTGAGGCACTTAGAGTTCCTGGAACGGCCCTGAAACTTGCCAAAATTGGTATAGCCAATTTAAAGCATGTTATTGACTTTGAGACCTTACCAAGTGTTCAAACAGTTCACGAATTAGAGTCCTAGATCAAAAGTTATGGCTTCGGGAAGTTGGCACACTTTCTAGAAGATACAATTGCAAATGCTCTTTTGAAATTTGAACTTCATATTGTAAATTTTTGGCACCAAACCGCCTAAACTCAAATTTGAATGTTTTTTTCGCTCCAAACTAATGAGGAGCTCTATTTCTGGGTAGGTTTCTAATTTTTGGGTAACTTTTTGGGGACAAGCTGGCATATTGCGAAAGGGTTATTCTATAGCTTTCTGTAACTTGCATATATTGTATAACTTGGGGATTTGAGATCCTCTGCATGTAAGAAGCTCCATTTTATAAATAATAAAATTATTCTCTTGATTGTGGATTATTTTCTAAGTCTTAGGCTATGCCCTCATCAAGTGGTATCAGAGTGGGGTTTTCTTGAGTGTGTGGACAGATCGTCGATCTTGAGGTAGTTCACACCAGGACCATGGTTGTGGGTTGAGGTCAAGGAAGATGCCTCCAAGAGTGATGCCTGGTAGGAATGGTGGTGCCAAAGGTGGTCAAGGCAGTAGAAATGCTAGTGGAAGAGATGCACTGGCAACCCTCCAGAGATAGATTGATGCCTTACAAGAGTAGTTGAGAAGAGGGTTAAACCTGAGAGAGGAAAGTGAGGATGAAGGAGAGGAAGAAGGTTCAAATGTAGAAGAGGAAGAAGAAATTGATCAAGACCAAATGTGGCTAATAAGGGCCATTTCAAAGATCAATAAAATACCTAGAGTAGAAGTCCCCAGTTATTTCAGAAGTCTAAACCCAGAAGAGTTGATCGATTGGATCAATGAGCTAGAAGAATATTTTGAGTATGAGGAAATAAAGGACCCAAATCAGGTTAAGTTTGCTAAAATGAAGCTAAAGGGCCATGCCAGTATTTGGTGGAAATAGGTCTAGATGGAAAGAAATCGAAGACAAAAAGGAAAGATTAGCAGATGGGATCGCATGGTAGAGAAACTAAAGAAGTAGTTCATACTAGTGGACTACGAGTCAGATCTGTTGAAGAAATTGCGAGGGTTGAAGCATGGAAGTAGATCTATGAAAGAATATATTGAAGATTTTCACAAGATAATCATCAGAACGGGTCACACAGAGGCAAATAAGGAGAAGGTAGCCTGATATCTTAACGGGTTATGACCAAGCATTCAGGATGAGTTAAGCTTAGTCAGAATGACCACCATTGAGGATGTGTACCAGTTTGCTCTGAAGGTGGAAGAGAATCTGAACAAAAGATTTGATGGTAAGAAAAAAGGATGAGGAGGTCAAAGCGGAAGGGGCAATGGAAGACCTTCAAGAAGCCAAAATGATGTTGAAAAGAAAAGTGAAGATGTGGGTACCAGCCGAAGCCAAAGGAATGAAAACTTCTACCACCCTCATGATCAAAATAGTGGTGATCAAAGAGGTAGAGGATGAGGGAGATATGGACAAGGATCTAGAAGAGGTGGTTTTAGAGGAACGTGTTTCCAGTGTGGTGAAGAATGGCATCAAGCCTATGAATGTACACAATACCAAGGAAGGGTAGACAAAAGGTCAAAAGGTCATGGAAGGGTTGTGCATGTAGATGAGGAGGCCTAGTCTGAACATTCAAATGATGCTAAAAGGGGAGAAACCCTAGTGATTAGGAGAGCCCTGGTGACTGAGGAAAAGGAACCAGAACAAAGGAAGAATCTATTTCACACAAGGTAGAAGTGTGAAGGAAAATGTTGTGATGTCATTATTGACAATGGGAGCATTAATAATCTGGTGTCAGAGGAGATGGTCACAAAGTTTCTTGAGCTGAAGAGGGAAAGGCACCTGCATTTGTATTAGATTGCCTAGTTGTAGAAAGACCACAAAGTTTTGGTCAATGAGTAGTGCCTAGTAAAGTTCAAGATCGAGAGCTACCATGATGAGGTACTCTTTGATATCATCCCCATGGATGCATGTCATATGTTTTTGGGGAGGCTGTGGCAGTTCGATAGGCAAACTATACATGATGGCCTTGCAAACACTTATTCCTTGACAAAGGATGGGGTTCGTCACAAGTTGAAACCCCTGAAGGAGACTAAAGAAAAGGTATGCAGTAGTGCTAGAATTTGTTATGTAGATGGAAAAAAAAAATTAGAAGGTATGAAGCATGAGCATGTGTGGTGTGCATTGATTCCTAGAGTGAGTAAGGAGGATAGTGAGAAGGTTCCAAGAAGTTTCTAGGATGTTGGATGAGTTTCAGGATATTTTTTCTGATAATGTACCCGAGGGTTTACACCAATAAGGAAGATCACATCAGATTGACTTGATTCCTAGGAGCTAGTTTTCAAAATAAGGCAGCTCATAGAATGACTCCAGTAGAAAATGAGGAGTTGAACAGACAAGTTCAAGAGTTGTTGAGAAAGGGTTTGATACGGGAGAGTTTGAGTCCATGTGCAGTACCTACAATACTAGCACCAAAGA
The DNA here is from genome assembly GCA_007258455.2 of Sequoia sempervirens. Lineage (NCBI taxonomy): Eukaryota > Viridiplantae > Streptophyta > Pinopsida > Cupressales > Cupressaceae > Sequoia > Sequoia sempervirens. The sequence continues at coordinate 335,608,392 of VDFB02000017.1, read as the reverse complement.
AGGATGGGGAGTGGAGGATGTGTACATAGATTCCTGAGCCATAAACAAGATAACAATCAAGTACATATTTCCCCTGCCAAGGATGGATGACCTAATGGACTGTTTGAGTGGAGCTCAGTACTTCACAAAGATTGATCTAAAGAATGGATATCACCAGATCCAGATTCAAGAGGGAGATGAATGGAAGACTGCCTTTGAGACAAAAGAGGGCCTGTACGAGTGGTTAGTCATGCCTTTTGGGCTAACCAATGCACCGAGCACATTCATGCGGCTCATGAACAAGGTACTAAAAGAATTTTTGGAAGTTTTGTTATTGTGTATTTAGATGATATTTTGATTTTTAGTAAGATTTTGGATAAGCATCTAATGCATATTCGAAGAGCCTTTGAGAAGTTAAGAGAACATAAACTATTGATTAATCTGAAGAAGTGCAGTTTTGTGAAGAGGGAGTTAGTGTACTTGGGGTTTGTTGTCTTAGCAAAAGGTCTCAAGATGGACCCAGAGAAGGTGAAGGCTATTCTGGAATGGCCTACCCCAAGAACTACTACTGAGGGGAGATTTTTCCATGGTTTGGATAGCTTTTATAGAAAGTTCATTAGAAAATTCAATAGTATTTGTGGACCCCTGACTGAAACAATGAAAGGGGATAGAAAAGAATTCAAGTGGAACATTGGAGTGGCAAAAAGTTTTGAACTGTTGAAGTAGAAGCTGACCGAACAACCTGTTCTAGCCCTCCCATATTTCAACAAGGTGTTTTAGGTGGATTGTGATGCTAGTGGTTGTGCCATTGGAGCAGTGTTGAGCCAAGAAGGTAAGCCCATTGCCTATTTCAGTGAAAAGTTAAATGATGCCAAGAAAAAGTATTTTGTATATGATCAAGAATTTGATTGAATAGTTCAAGCATTAAAGAAATGGAGACATTATTTGTTGCTAAAGGAATTTGTTCTATATACTGATCATCAAGCCTTGCAATACCTAAATAGTCAAGGAAAATTAAATCAGAGGCATATGAAATGAGTAGAGTTTTTGTAGAGTTATACATTTGTTTTAAAACATAGGAGTGGGAAGTCAAATAGGGTTGTAGATTCCTTAAGTAGGAGACATACATTGATGACAAAGATTTAGATTGAAGTGGTTGGGTTCAATAAACTCAAGACACTGTATGCAGAAGATCCGGATTTTGCAAAGGCTTGGAAAGCTTGCAAGGAACCTGTTACAGTGGACAGGACAAGGTGGATGGATTTCATAATCCAAGATGACATGTTATTTAAAGGAAGCCAATTGTGTATCTTGAGGAGTTTCATGAGGGAGAACCTAATAAAGGAGAAGCATAGTGGAGGAATGGCAGGACATTTTGGTCGGGATAAGACTATTGCCATTATTAGTGAGCATTATTATTGGCCTCAATTGTCATAGGATGTGAAAATTTTTGTACAAAGTTGTAGGGTATGTCAAATGGCTAAAGGAGTGAGCTAGAATACAGACTTATATCATCCCTTACCTGTACCAGAGAGGCTATGGGAGGATATAAGTATGGACTTTGTTCTTGGTTTGCCAAGGACACAACGAGGGAATGATTCATTCTTTGTGGTGGTTGATAGGTTTTCAAAGATGGCACATTTCATTCCATATCAAAAAACCCATGATGCAGTCCACATTGTTGACTTGTTCTTCAAAGAGGTGGTGAGGCTACATGGTCTACCAAAGAGTATTGTTTTAGATCATGACACCAAATTTGTGGGGTACTTTTGGAGGACCTTGTGGAAGAAGCTGAAGACAGAGTTGAAGTTCAGTTCTGCATACCATCCACAAATAGATGGGAAAATAGAGGTTGTTAACAGGAGTTTGGGTAACCTACTGAGATGTTTGGTAGGAGATAAACCCAAGGGATGGGACTTGATCTTACCCCAGGCAGAATTTTCTTACAACAATTCTGTCAATAGAAGCGCTGGTAGATCACAATTCCAGATTGTGTATGGAGGTAGCCCTCCAGAATTGAGAAAGATGGACCAAGAGAAGAAAATAAGTGTTGAAGCCAAAGATTTTCCAGAACACATCAAGGATATACATGAGAAGGTAAGAGAACATATTAACAAGATGAATATGTAGTATAAGGCTAAGGCATATCATAAGAGGAGGTATAAGGAGTATTAGATTGGTAATGAAGTGATGGTCCACTTGAGGAAATAAAGGTTTCCAGTGGGAACATATAACAAATTGAAGATGAAGAAGTTCAGTCCCTATAAAATTTTGAAGAGGCATGATTCAGGGAATGCATATGAGGTAGAGTTGGATGGATTCAACATTTCCCCTGTGTTCAGCATTTCAAATTTGATAAAGTATCATGAAGATGACACAGAGGAAGTACTAACAATGGAACAGTGTGGGATTCTAGCACCTACTTCAGAAAAGGAGGAGATTGAAGAAATCCTGGATAGTGGTATGGGAAGGAGTACCAAGAATAGGTAGTATGAAGAATATCTGGTGAAATGGAAAGGAAGGCCTGTTGAAGATTCATCTTGGTTGCCTAAGGTAGAGGTTGACTATTTGGGTTTTCCTCCACCATCTGAGATGTGACAGGGTCACTTCTCAAATTACCCTAGGTGTCTGATGCAGGAGCATCCATTGGTGTAAGGGCAATCTTGCATCACCCAAAAATAGTTAAATTTCAAGTTTCTTTATTTTTAAATGTTTTTACACTTTTGGATACCCTTTTCATCCTAATGAAATTCCCAATTTATGGTTTTTATTTTCTGTTCCTGGGTTGAAAGATATTGCAGTTTTAGTTTCCCAAATTTGCACTTGAAAATATTATAAGTTAGATTTGAGGCACTTAGATTTCCTGGAATGGTCCTGAAACTTGCCAAAATCAACATAGCCAATTTTGAGCGTGTTATTTACTTTGAGACCTTTCCAACGGTTCAAACGGTTCGCGAATCGAAGTCCAGGATCAAAAGTTATGGCCCCGGGAAGTTGGCACACTTTCTAGAAGATACAATTGCAAATGCTCTTTTGAAATTTGAACATGTAAATTTTCAGCGCCAAACCACCTAAACTCAAATTTGAATGTTGTTTTGGGTCCAAACTAATGAGGAGCTCTATTTATGGGTGAGTTTCTAATTTTTGGGTAGCTTTTTTGGGACAAGCTCGCATATTGCGAAAGGGTTATTCAGTAGCTTTCTGTAACTTGCATGTGTTGTAGAACTTGGGGATTTGAGATCCTCTACATGTAAGAAGCTCCATTTTTTGAATAATAAAATTATTCTCTTGTTAGTGGGTTATTTTCTAAGTCCTGGGCTGTGCCCTCATCAGATATACCTTGAAAACAACACCAAACCCATCTTCTTCTATCTTATTCTCAGGGTTAAAGTCATTTGTGGCATTTTTGGTCACCTCTAGGCTAAATGTATTTTAAATTATGTCCACATTTTTCAATTTTTTATACAACATAATTTAGAGAAACTTGTGTCAATGCACTCGTTGACATATTCACAGATTACACTAGAGTATAGAATGTGGCATAAATGGAGAAAGATACTTTTGTCATTACCTATACCATCATTAGTTTGGAAGGATTTGTTCTTGATTTGGCTTACATAACCCATGATAAGGAATTCCACATGTTGTATATGAAAAATGGAACTTGAATGATAGCATATGGCTTAGGACAAAGAGCACACCCACTTTCCAATTACTACATTCAAGGGTAACCCTAGAGATTTCAATGCAAAGGAGAAAGAGATCTTGTAATAGGGTTTTCCTAGGGGCTGATTGTAAACTAATGAGGGTTTCACCACCAAGTAAGAACTTGGAAAGAAAAATGTAATGTAAATTGTAACACCAAACCCTAATATGGTGCAATGACTTAGAAAAGTGAATGAAACAGAATAATAAACTACATAATAGAATGTGTGCACCTAGAAATCTAGAGATCAATAGAAGGAGATATGAAATGCTAGAACATTTTTATTTAATGTTGAGTTGGAATTATTTGCCAAGCTAGGTGAATCAGTCCAAAATCTGGGACTCTGTGCAAGAATAGAAATCTGACAAATGGGTATCTGAATTTGTAAAAATCTAAATTTTGACCAAAATTGGGACTCATTCGCCAAAAGTGGTGTATCTATCTAGTTAGGGTTTTCCAAAACTTCAAGATCTAAATCTAGTCTTCAAGGTCTTCTCTATGCTAACCAACTTATTTCTGAATCTGAATATCTAGAAATCAACCTATATGTGTTCTCCAATGTTTTACAATGCTTGATAACAACTTTGACAACTTTAGGCACTTTGAGAACTTCTTCCAATATTTCTCTTCAATCTTTCTTCAACCTAAACCTTCAAAACACACACAAAGGAGAGGGGAAAATGTTGTTTTGCTAGTGGTTAGGGGTTTTCCTTGGTCAAACCCCATTTTCGCAATAAAAGCTTGAAATAGAATGAAATAGGAATGTAGAATGATGAATGAACAAGATATGATGTTGCAATCACCAAACCCTATCAATGAAGTGTTGCAAGCATGTATGCAATGGATCTAATGGATGTAGATATTGACTCTTTCTTGAAGGTGATAGATCTTGAATGAAATGCTAGCTTGAATCATAAGGCCCTACATCACAATTGTTAGCTCCAAAACAAACATGATGCATGAATTTTTTGACATGATAATTGATGCTTGAAGAATTCTCTAAAATGTTTGATAATATACCCTTGAATTCTCTTGTAAATACTTGAATGCACTTGTGAACTCAAACTTGCTACAAGGATGAAGAATTGGATGATTGGGGTTGAAAATGAGTGAAAAAACTTGTATTTTTACTCAATCATGCAAGAATTCATCAAATTACAACACTACAAGCTGACATCAAATCTGTGAGAATAAAGTCCTGCCAAAAATTTGAATTATTTTTTTATTTTGGGCCACATGGGACTCATTCGCCCAAGGTGGTAAAGGAGTCCCATCAGGCATAATTTTTGGGAACATTTTTTAAAAATATTTAGAAAGGTGTGAAACCAAGTTTTGGACCCATAAAACTAGGTGGGACTCATTCACCCAAGGTGGTGAATGATTCCCAAATCACCAAATCTAGGCCACACAAGCTGAAAACACCTAAATTATTATTGGATGTTGATTGGTGTCAGGATTATCCTCAAAAAGATGCATTAAATGAGGCTTGTGGATGTAAGATAAGGCCAATTAAAGCATAAAGAAGCCTAATTATTAATGAAAACCCTAGAAAAGTGTGAAAGTGTGTTACAACACTTTACAAAACTTTAGATAAGGCATGATTAAGGTTAAAAAGAGATTTATTAAGTGTAGTTAATTAGTAAAACCTCAAAAAAGTGTGATAGTGTGTTACAATACCTCACAACACTTTAGCAAGGTAGCATCCATTTTCATTAGTTCACTAGGTCCCAATACCTAGTGTGAATGTATCAAACACATTACAACACTAAATCAAGGCACCATTAAGCTCAGTTCACAAAGAGGGCCCAAACAAGTAAGAGAAAAGTAGAAGGGATACTTTTTTTGTTACCACATTTAGCCCCCACTTTAGTGAGAGGATGAACTTGCTTCAAACTAACACTACATTAGAAAAAAACACATTAAGAGAGGTCCAAAGGCACCAATTCTAGTAAGATAGGATGACAATGATCAAGAGGGGTGATCAAGCCCCCTGGATGAAGATCCAATGGAAAACCAACATAGGAACAAAAGAACACACATGAAAATGATATAAAGAGCATCAACAAAGCACAAGCATGGACTGTCAAAGACATAAATAAAATGAAATAAAATAAAAAATAAAAGGGGTGTATCAAGCTTTGACATTTTTTCCATCATGATGTGGATCAGATCTAGGTTGTTTGTCTGAAAAATGCATAGTCACTTTGAGGCAACAAAACTTTAGGTTGTCCACAGGGTGAGAAATCCAAGAAGTTAGGCACATAAACTCATAGCTAGTATGCACTCACATGCACACACGAGTGACTAAGGGAAAGTCATGCCCTTGTTTGGCTTCCTGTCAAACCATACCAAAGTTATACCTCCTAATAACTTTGATAAGGTGCCACAATAAAATGATTTTTGAGATTCATGAGACAGGAAAAGCTTTGTATGCTTATAAATCATGAACAAACCAGATGGCTCCATAGGCATGCAAGCTATATTATTCAAGGTGGCCATATACCTGAAAAATGGAAATGCAAAAATAAAAAAAATTCAAGGTAGTCTTGCTTAGTTCATATGAGGTCTTAACTTAGGGAACATTGTTCCTAATGTCTCCAAGAGAGGACCAATAAAAGAATAGAAAATTCACAACTTAGGGGATGCATTGTGTCGCATAAAGCCACTAAGAGGAATGTAATATATTAAGAGAGATCATGTCCTTGAAGGACATCACACCCAATGTCATCCACAAAGTGAAGGACACATCATATAAAGTAAGAATACTACACCATGAACCATGAAAAATAAGAATGCAAAAGAATAATGCCAATGTATGCTCCTACTTTAAAGAAATTTCTAAACACCATGTTATGAGCAATTACTTTAAAGTAGCAAATGATAAATGCTTATAAAGAAGACATGATAGCTAACTTAGAAAGTAATGTGCCAAGTCACATGTTTCCAAGTGAAGCTATGTCATGCAAATAAAAAGAAAGGTGTTGCCCCTAAAATTAAATCCAAAAACATAAGGGATCTATGGATTTGGGGTCAGTATGAACTCTTGCTACAATGTTTTTAGAGAACTCAAAACTGTCATCATTGCCAAATACTCATAGAACTAGAAGAATGACACAAAGAGAATGAAAAACAAATAAAATCCTTTCAAGTTAACATGGAAGAAACATGAATGTCTCGACGCCTTGCGTCATCCCTGAAAGGAGAGCACATCACAAATGAAAAAAATAATAGGAAAAGCTTTTGGTTCAACATGGAAGAGACATGAATGTCTTGACGCCTTATGTCATCCCTAAAAGGAAAACATAAGATAAATGAAAAAGGAAAAGCTTTTGGGTCAACATGGAAGAGACATGAATGTTTCAACACCTTGTGTCATCCCCAACAGTAAAACATAAGACAAATTAAAAAAGGTAAAAAGGAAAAAAGATAAAAGGTTTACTACATAGAGAAGACTGAGGTAAAAATAGAGGAATGTCACAAAGAGAGAGAGAGAGAGAGAGAGAGAGAGAGATCAAAAATAATAGTATGGGGGATCACATTATGCACATGCAATCACAAAAAGAAAAATTAAAAAGAAATAATGAAAAAGACTATTAAGTCACATGTGAGTCAACCTAAAGCAATTCATCTGCATCCCAATCATGTTCATTGTATACTAAAGGTGGAAAACTAGCTAAAGGTACAATAGCAAGTGCCAAACTAGGGCCATCACCAGGTTCAACACTCTTCTTAGGAGAATTGTAGTTTAAGTTCATGGAAGAGGAAAAAATTGTATTCAATTCCATATGCACCTCTTCGTCAATTATAGAATTGTCATCTAAATTAATCATAACAAGAGGTCAAATGATAATGTCCAAGGAAGGGTTCAACTCTTGTTGCAACTATTGTATTGGATTGTTTTGTTTCGAGGTGGGGGTAGAGTCATCATGCATTGCTTCAGTCAAGTTTTGATTTTTATTTTCTTTGTTTATTTCTTCATGCAGCCTGTGAATAAAGACATGAAGTCTACGCCTACGCTCTCTATCACCTCTATTTCTTTTAGTTCTATTTTCAAGTTTCATTTGTGTAGGAGCAAATTGATCAACCATAGGTTTCTTTTCTTCCCTAAGGGGAGGAATATAAGGAACCATAGGAGGTTGTTCCACCACTTTCTCTTTAACTTTGTAAACATGTTTTATTCTAGGAGGGGTGACGAGATTGTTTTTGTTATCTCTTGGTCATTTGTAAGAGGTAGGTGAAGGTTTTGTCTCAGGTTGGTCTTGGTTATTTGGAATTTTTTTAGGCTCAATCATGGTTTCATCTAGGATAGTTGGTTTGGTTGTAGGTGGGCACATGTTTCAGAGGGATAGTTCTTGTATTTTCTTTACCTTTAACTTTTGACAGGATAGGAAAAAGTACTCTCGTTGTTTTATAGGTTCTATAGGCTAAGACCAAAAGAAATCTGAGGAAAAGTTTCCTTTAGAGGATGGGTTAAATCCATTATGATAGATGGTGAAAAATTCATTGTAAAATGGAAAATTTAAGCATTTATGAACAACTGAAGGGACAAAATTCATGGAGCAAAGCCATGGATAGCCTAGCTTCACATGAAATTGGACCAACTGCGAGATGATGGAGAATGAGATATCTAATGTTTTTGGTCCTATTTTTAAATGAAGGGTGATCAATCCCATTGTAGGCAAAGCAAAACCATTATGGTTCTTGATTCATGCTTTCAATTTATCATATATATCTTGATAGAGCTCATGCAAAAGTAAGAATTTCTCGGTGATCACATTCTCTCCACAGACATGATCTATTAGTATCCCATTAGTGGGTTTTTCATAGATTCAACCAACTATGTAAAGAGGACCATTGGGTGCATGTTTAAGTATATATTTAGAGGTGAAAGCAATGTCAAGAGGAATTTTAGTTCAGCCCTTACAACTCAGAATGACATCTATCAATCCTACCATGTCATCCATACGATCATTATCTAAAGAATCATGTTGAATAGTGTCATTATTATCATCATCTGTATCAACATTCATCACATCATTCTTTGTAGTTTCATTGGATTTGAAAAATTAAATGTTATGATTAGGCATGGGGATGGTAAATACTTGCAATTTTTGGTTAGGAGGGGCAACAAACTTATTTCCTTAATCACAAAAACCTCCAATGGAAAGACGATCGGAATTAATGAGGTCTTGCACAAGATGTTTAAGACACTTACAATGTTCTATATTGTGTCCACTTTTCAATGATAATGGAAGTAAGAATTTGGTCTATATCTTGTGAGTAATATTTTATTAGGATTAGATGTTTTAACAAGAGGCAAGCTAATCATTTTCTATTCTAAAAGTTGATAAATTGTGTTATGAAGGGTATTAGGTAGGGAGTGAATTGAATTTTTGGGTCCCCATAGCTAAAGGGTATCATGACTTTAACATCAGGTACTTGGCTATTGACATTCTAAGTTGTTTACTGAGGGAAATTGAATTGAAGGAAACCTTTATACTATTTTCTAAAAGGTTGGGAATTATTTTGGTTTGCGGACTCAAATTTCCCAATATGGCTAGAGGTGGATTTTGTATCTTGACTACATACTTAATTTTAATAATCATGGAGGGTAGTACACAGATGCATAAATGATGGAAATTTAATCATGGTAAGCTTGTCTTCTATCTTTCTTTAAAAATTTTCTCTAAACATCTTTTGAAGGTGAGGATCGGGAACCTTGACATTGATTTGGGAATAAAGTGATTGATAGCATGAGATAAAGTTAATTATCTTTTCTTCTTATTTTTGCTTGCATCTCATCAAGTTAGCCAAGGCCATATTAGGGGTCATATGCACTTGGAAATAGTCAAAAAATGACTCAACAATTTCATTTAATGAACTGTGGACAATGATTTTTGTTACCCAAGGGTTCTCTTACTCTTCTAGGTTTTTCACATAAAAGGAGAGAAATGAGCCCAAAATGCTAATGTCTACAATCAAGAATAATGTAAAATGAATGAAATGTATCTAATTATGATGTATAAATGTATAAAAAAGAAAAAGAGGTGATTTATTAATGCTAAACCTAAGAAATGCAAAGTGATGTAAAACACACTGTGATATGCAAAATGATAAAATAAATGCAATAAAGAACAAAATAAAGATGCTAAACAAAAACTATGCACCTAGAAACTAATGAAGAGTAGATTGAAGATTGAAGAGACCTCTAAAATTTTGGAAAACTTGATTTTTGAGCCAACTGGGACACTTACGCCAAGCTGGGTGACTTAGTCCCAGAGCAAGGAAACTGCCCAGAAAGTTGTTTATGCAAAATGGGTGTCTGAAACTATAAAAATTCCTGAAAAACAAGTGTAGTGGGACTAAGTCGCCATTATGGGTGACTTATTCCACTTTGTATTTTATACAAGTCTGAAAGTGGAGACAAAAGCCCACAATCTGCACTCTATTTTCTGATGGAAATCCGAATCTAAATCTTTGAAAACACCTTCAAAATAGAAGATAATTTATTTTCTACTAGGGGGTTTTCCTCAGTCAAACCCCAAGTTGATATTTAAACTTTGAAAGAGATAAAATTTGCATAAAACCCTAGCCTTAAGTGTGTCTAAGACTAGGAAAATCTGAAGTAAGACAAAACCCTATTCTAATGTGCTAGAATAACATGATTAAATGGAACTTGAATGATGAAATACTTCAATACAAGAAACCCTAAAACATTTCAAATGAATTTAAATGACATGCAAACCTTAAATCTAAAGATAGAGAGAAAATGGAAGATGGAATCACTTTGAAAACAAGTATTTCAGTGTGATTTGATGGTTAGTTGCATGTCCTCAACCTAGATTTCTCCATGATTCACCATAGGCATCCATGATCAACCCTTTGCAATGTGATATCTTGAACAAAAATTGAGCTTGAAGACTTGTAAAAGCCCTAGTTTTTTTCCCTAAAGCGTCAACTTTGTTGTAGAAAGACTAATGAATCTTCTTGTGAAAGATATTTGGCTCTTGACTCTTGGATTTTTCTTTGTAAAAATGACTTAATGTTTTAAAAAATGACCTAAAAACATGTATTTATAGGCATTAACACCAAATTATTCATTATTTTAACTTAATAGGCTGATATCCCTCAAGAATTTAAATTAGGTCAGTGATTTTCCTGCTCAAAAGTGGAAAATACCTCAAAAGGGACTAAGTCGCCACCTTGGGTGACTTAGTCCCACTAGGGATTTTTGAGGTGGGTTTCATGAAATTTGAGTGGTTTGAATGTTGCTTGTCTGGATTTGTGTGATTTGTGAGTGGAATAGGCCTTAAAGTCCCAAATCACGAGCATTAGGGGCCTATAAATGCAGTTTTTAAAGGGTGATTGATGTAAGGGTGTCTAAAATAGGACTAAATTAATCCCAAAATTGTCTCTTTCTTCAAGAGTATACAATTTTGGTGACACATGAAGTAATTGAGTTATTCGGTAAAGAAGAGAACCATTCCAAGGGAGTATCTTTCAAGCACCTAGGGAAAAGCTTAGTCAAGAATTTATCATCAAGGAAAAAGTCACTACATAAGGTAGTATAATATTTAACATGGTTAGAAGGATCTCCCTTTCCTCCATATTTCTCAAATCTAGGCACCTCTACACCTTGTGGCATTGGTGTTCACAATATATTTAAGGACAAGGGACTGCTTTTGACATAATATGTAGGTGGGCTATTTTTATTTTGATTGATGGTGGAAACTTGCTTTTGAAGGAATAAAACGGTTTGCAAAATTTGATTTATGAGAGGGTCATTGCTTGTGTTATGAGAAGGAGGTAAAAAAGGTGAGGGGGTGTACGTGTTTGAGGGACAAGTGAATTGAATGCTTATAGGTGGTAAAGTGGTAGGATATATGGTGTGCAATGCCACAAAGGTACTAGGGATGCTAGCGGAAATACCCAAGGAATGAATCACATTGCTAGTTGGTTGCATTGTTGTTGTAACTTGAGGGTTTTTATAGGTAGGGATTGAGGTAATTGTGGTGGGAGGAGAAATTTTAGCTACTCCTTGGCTTGTGACATTATTCATAGGTAAAGGAAAACTAGTGGTTGAGGTGAGATTTTTTCCAAAGATTTAAAATATGTTTTTCACAAGGTTAAGTCCATCTTCACTTTCAAGCATGCGGTGAATGTTATTAATAGTAGGGATGGTAGTAGTTGAAATATTGTCATTTTGCACTTTATGTTGTAGTTTTTCTAAGTCTTCATGAATTTGAATTATGTTTTCTTATAGGACACTAGCAACCATTATTTCAACATGCATCACACTACTTGAAGGTAAAGAGTTGTTAAGGGTATAGTCCATACCTAGTATACTAATGTCAATACTAGGAGTGAAAGAGATAGATATCCCAAGGTCCATAAGGATTGTGCTATTGCAAGATGACATGAGTCTCAAACTTCATCTTGAGCACTATAGTATTAGCAATGGGACACCAAATACTCATGCAAGGGCTTCTAAATGCAAGATGAATGCAAATGCAATATAAGATAAGAACAATGAAATGACTATAACAAAAATTCTATAAATTGAAATAAAAGGCTATAAACAACAAACAATATCTCTCAAATAGTGCTTTAAGTGCTAGAAAATGTAGTGCAGGATCTAAACAGGGACTGATTCATCCAAGGTCGTGAATGAGTCCCAATAGCGATTTTTTTCAAAAAAATTAGAAAATTTCAATTGATTTTTATGCTTTTTATGTTGTATGATTTGTATCTTAAGTGAAAGTACAATTTTTTTTTATGATTTTCAATGATATGAGATGCAAAAATTCAAGTTGTATGAACTTTCACTAATGCAAAATTAGAAACCCTAGAATGTCAATTACCTAGTGCAATTCCTAATGTAATGTTAATGCAAGTCAAATCTAGGATGATGGTGCACTCCAAATCAGAATTATGATGTTCTAAATAAAGATTCATGTTAGATTCACCAAAATGTTATATATGAAAAATGACTTTCAATGCTATCATATGGATTCGGACATAGAGCACACCCACTTTCCAATTACTACATTCAAGGGTAACCCTAGAGATCTCAATACAAAGGAGAAATAGATCTTGCAATAGGGATTTCCTAGGGGATAATTGTAAAATAATGAGGGGTTCACGACCAAGTAAGAACATGGAAAGACAAATGAAATGTAATTTCTAACACTAAACCCTAATATGGTGTAGTGACTTACAAAATGACCTAGAAAAGTGAATGAAACAAAATAATAAACTGCAAAATAGAATGTGTGCACCTAGAAATCTAGAGATGGATGGAAAGAGGTCTGAAATGCTTGAAATTTTGTCTTTAATGCTGAGTGGGACTCAGTCGCCAAGCTGGGTGACTCAGTCCAAAATCTAGGCTTTTGTGTAGGAAGATGAATCTAACAAATGGGTATCCAAATTTGTAAAAATATGAATTTTGATCCAAAATTGGGACTCATTCACCAGAAGTGGTGAATCAGTCTAGTTAGGGTTTTCTAAAACTTCAAAATCTGAATCTAGTCTTCAAGGTATGCTCTATTCTTCCCAACTGATTTCTGAATTTGAATCTCTATAAATTAACCTATAGGTGTTCTCTAATGTTTGATAACAACTTTTACAACTTTAGGCACTTTGAAAACATTTTCCAATCTTCCTCTTCAATGTTTTTTCAACCTAAACCTACAAAAGAGACACAAAGGAGAGGGGAAAATGTTATTTTGTTATTGGTTAGGGGTTTTCCTTAGTAAAACCTTATTTTCATAATCAATACTTGAAATAGAGTGAAATAGGAATGGAGAATGATGAATGAACAAGATATGATGTTGTAACTCACCAAACCCTATCAATGAAGTGTTGCAACATGTATGCAATGGCTCCAATGGATGTAGATATTGACTCTTTCTTGAAGGTGATAGATCTTGAATGAAATGCTAGCTTGAATCATAAAACCCTACATCACAATTGTTAGCTCCAAAACAAACATGATGCATGAAGTTTTTGACATGATAATTGATGCTTGAAGAATGCTCTAAAATGCTTGATAATCATCCCTTGAATGCTCTTGTAAACACTTGAAAGGACTTGTGAACCCAAACTTGCTATAAGGATGAATACTTGAATGCTTGGGGTTGAAAATGAGTGAAAAAAACTTGTATTTTTACTCAACCATGCAAAAATTCCTAAAATTACAAGACTACAGGCCGACATCAAATCTAGGAGAATAAAATCCTTCCAAAAATTTGAATTAATTTTGATTTTGGGCCACATGGGACTCATTTGCCCAAGGTGGTGAATGAGTCCCATCAAGCATAATTTTTTGGGACCATTTTTAAAAATGTTTACAAAGGTGTGAAACCAATTTTGGGACCCAAAAATCTAGGTGGGTCTCATTCACCCAAGGTGGCGAATGAATCCCAGATCACTAAATTTGGCCCACACAAGCTAAAAAAACCTTAATTATGATTTGATGTTGATTGGTTTCGGGATTATCCTTGAAAATATGCATTAAATGGGGCTTGTGGATGCAAAATAAGGCCAATTACAACATAAAGAAGGCTAATTATTAATGAAAACCCTAGAAAAGTGTGAAAGTGTGCTACAGCACTTTACAACACTTTAGATAAAACATGATTAAGGTTAAAAAAATATTTATTAAGTTTAGTTAATTAGTAAAACCTCATAAAAGTGTGAAAGTGTGCTACAACACTTCATAACACTTTAGCAAGGTAGCATCCATGTTCATTAGTTACAAAGGGCCCAAGACATAGTGTGAATGTATCAAACACATTACAACACTAAATCAAGGCACCATTAAGCTCAGTTCACATGGAGGGCCCAAACAAGGGAAAAGAAGAAGGGATACTTTTTCCATTACCAGACCATGTAAAGCCCAAAAAATTTAGAATCTTACTTTCTTGTAGCCACGCATTGACAAAGCTAGTGATTGTTAAAGAAGAATGTAATAAACCATTTGCATAGAGGTGAAGGAAGCATCCTTCTCTTCCTTATGGTGGCTGACATTATTTTCTTCAAGCTTCTTGTTTCCAAATATCTTCACCCACTCGTGCACACAAAAATAAGAATGAAAAATTTATAAATCAATAAACCTCAAATTCAAAAATAGGGCACACTCACCATACCGAATTGAATAGAAAAGATGCAAACTAAATCTAATACATAAATAAGGAAAGGTAAGGCCATAAATAGATTATAAATCTATAAACCTCAAATGAAAAATAAAGAATAGCCACCCTAAAAAAACACAATAGGACAAACTATGATAACATAAATTGAAAGATAGAATCACTGTATCCCTAATAATAAATTTTATCCCTCCTTTGCATACAAAAATTTCCAACACTATTGTAAGAATGGTTTGTAAGTCTCTAGCCTTCTGACAATCTGCAACAACATTATCAGTCATATGTATCTTGTTAAACAATACAATACAATGGGAGTTACATTGCTTACCTGGGAAAAAAAAAGGTACAACTACTCACAACTGCTGGGCAGTGCAAACAACCACATGCACAAACAATCAATTGGCGATTCAAACTTTTCTTTGTTATATAATCCGGAAATTTATAGTTGTTTACAAAAGGATTTTTAGAAAGAGTGAGATTGATAAGCTAACGAAAATATTTTCATGGGTTTGGGTATTCTCTACATCAATATGAATTAACACCTTTTCTAAAGGAAAGAGCTCTTAAATGGACAAAAAATTCATCCCAATGAATCTTGCATTACTCTTATACTTACAATAATAAACAAACATTTATATATTGTTCACCTTGTAACAAGAGAAATAAAATACGCATGAGCTTTATAAATCTTCCTTCAAAACTCAACACTTAGAATTTAAATTTATGTAGTGGATTGACAAAGAGGCCATTAACAAAGCTTTAATTGCCTGCAAGGAATACAAGTTAAAGGAAGAAAAAATAGATTCAGAAATCTATATGGAGATCAATAAGAAAGAAAGTGCTTGAACCATATGCAAATTCTAAAGGAGCTACTAAAACTAAAGTTGCACTTCCAATTGAACATCCAAATGGATATCCAGTTGCAATTTCAATTCCATATGCACATTTTATCATGCATCATCCTACACATCCTATTTTTATTATGTGTTCCCACATTGCTACCAGATCCATATTACTCGCTAAAGGGAGAATATACTATTTGATATTTGGAATATTCCTTTGTAACATACTAATTTTGTAATATTAAATCTTAGCCATCAATAATGGATGATTCCTAATCATTGATCTACACCTAAATTTTGTGTGTCTTACTCTATAAAAGGGTCATTGATTGATCATTTTAGCGAAGCTGAAATTGTTGATTATTGTAGGACTTAGCAATAAAGAACTATTATTATTGAATTCATTTCATGATTCCTTCTCACTTTGTGTAATTTTGTTCAAAATTATAATATGATGCCAAATTTTGATTACTAAGAATTTACTAGATGTTAGTGTTTATGTGTAATAAGCTAAACTATTTTCTTTTAGATTATGAAATAAATTATTGAATAATGGCATTATCAAATATTTGATGATCATTTTGTAATTTGAAAATCTTTTGAAGATTGCACCTTCCTTTATGTAGTTGTGATAATGGTTAAGTGAACGATTGTAATTTGGTGTTGTAGTCATAGAAAATAATTTGGTAGGAAATCGTCACTTTTCAAAAAGGACATACAATCTGAGTGACCATGTGATTAAACGTGATGGTAGGAGAAAAGGGACCTAGAAGCTTTCTGAATAGCCTAAGAGTTCTGAAACTAAATGCAGCTATGAACAATTCAGCTGTGGGAAAAATATCAATGGCAGCTAGTGACTCTAAATTTTCAAGAAAGTTCTCTCTCCATGGACTACTACGTGGGATTTTTATTATTTACTTGACTCCCCCATTCCCACTATGACTTTTTGGAATCAAACGTAGAATCATGGTGTTAAACAACCCATTCTAGTTTTTTCAAAAGGATCAGATTGCAGTATCTATGCTGTTTAGGAACTTTTTGTTTAACAAGAAAATGCTCAACTAGTCCCGTAATATATAATATTATAAATCTATCATCTGCATTATTCTTACATATATTTCATGATCTAACAAACTATCAAATTTAATTTAAGGTACAATCTATGTCTTTTATACACGCGTGGCTAGAGATGGCCAATGAGAGTGCACTGAATAATGCCCCACGATTCAAATAATACACTCTACAAAAATGGATTCACTTTTTGAGGTGGCCTATGATGCATCGAAAAATTGGCCTAGTTTAGCACTGGTAATCAATCTATTTAGTCGGGGTTCGGAATTCTGCGAGTGAGATCATAAAACAATAGAGTATGCCATTAGCTGAAGTAAAATAAATAACAGTAAGCATACTTGGTGCACTCAAGAGAGGGTCTGACTCTGAATACTTTGTGCTTGAGCAAAGGCATAAGTTGGAGTCATGGGAGGATAGGATGTGTGCATCCCCATATATAAGCACAAACAGGTGTTTAGGGCGGTCCCATATGCTGTATGTACTCTGTGGCTATCACAAGTCACTAATCATGGGGAGCCTTAAAACTTTGAAGAACCTTTTCTTTAACTATAGACTGCAGCCAAAGGCTCTAAAAAGAGCATATTAAAGCTGAAGCACCGAAAAATTCAAAGCTAAATCACCCAATTAAAGAAAAATAGAGTTAAGACTTACGATCTAGCTCCATTAATGCATTGTGGTCGCAATCCCAAACCATCCATTCGAACAAATTTGTTACGAGGAATATCAAGAGCAACAACGTGCAAGTCTAATATGAAGCAAAACCCACAGAAATTTTAATAACCGCAGGATATATTCACTGTTCACCTTAGCATCTTGTATTCAAAGGTCTGTAAATTATTTGTGCAACGAAAAACAGAAAGGATGACAGTGTAGAGAAGTCCCATTCCCACTAAAGTTCATATATAGTGTATTCAAAGGGAAAACACAACCAACCCCAATTCGAAAAAGGGAAAAGGCCCATAAATTTTAATTACCATAGTTGGAAACACATTGCATTAAAATTGATAAAAACTGAAGCAGAGGCAACAGGGTTGACAAAATTAAAGAGTAAGCCACAAATAAAACACAAATGCATACCTATTGATCCATGTAAGGGAAGAGATGTTTTAGGTGAGATAGCGGATGAATGTGGGTATCACTCTAGTAGGCAGGTGCAGCAATAGCAATTTTTGTATTGGGGTCTGTCTCTATGAAGGGAGGCAACGTTTGAAATATTGCATGTAAATAAGCAGAGAGGCGTTCTTCTTTATTTCAATTGGGCACACCCACAATCTGATATATGCCTCTTCATGTACCCTTCGCACCTGTGCGCAAGGAGAAAATGGAAAATGAAGCTCAGGCACTATATAAATCGCGTAATTCCAAAGTTCAGAAACGTTAGGGTTTGAAATTGCTCCTTTCTACTATATCAAAAGACCTAGGAAGCCCTTGACATTTCTGCAAGATGCCTTGAACTCCAATGTCTTCTGTCAGCATTGTACCACTGATCTTTTTAATTATTGCCATGTCTTCTCTCCATGCAAACATGTGTCAACATAGTTAAAAATACAAATCACCAACTGTCCATTACCCGCTCCCAAGTCAGACAATCCACAAGAGCTTGCAGGCCAAGCCATGATAGTTGTGCACTCTCTTGCCTCGAAAACTCATGCAATATTAATCCACCAATCAAAGCTTTAAAAATTTATTTATTTTTTTTGCAAAAAATTAAAATTTTAGCAAGTTGTCTATAACAACATAGGAGATAAAATTTAGACATGCAAATTATAGATTTTGATTGACTGAAGTGCAGAATTTTAATCCTTTGAGCCTCTAATAGTTTCTGGGCAGGAACTAACAAAAGTTATGAGTTTGTAGAATATTTTAGATCATATTTTACAATTTTTTATGGACATCAAAATAACTAGTAAAAATAATTTATACTTGTTGAAAAATATCAAACCAACAAATAATTCCTATTGATTCTCGAAGAAAATCTTATAAGAAAATCTTATAAATTGTGATAATATTCTCAAATAGTTAACTATTTTTATTCTACAAATAGACTTTGGGAAACTTGTTTTCCATAGTTTTTGTTGGGCCATACTAAACCCACCTACATCTATTATATATTGTTAAGAAAAAAATAGGATTGTTAAGAATATTCTAGAGACTGGAAGTTAGAGAAAAAGGTAAATTTTTCTAACATCTTTCACAATGATTTCTAGAAAATAAAAAGTCTAGATTTTATGATAAATAATAATATTGTAAAAATTGACTTATTTTAGATTTTAGATTGTAGATTGTTCTATATTTATTGAGAAAGACAAATATATATAAATTACTTTTCATTAAAAAAGAATTGATCTATAATATATCAATTTTCAAGTAAGGGTATGCATTATGTCATATACCCTATTTTATGTTCTATTATGTTGTTTGTTTGTTTTATTTGTCTTTTTTTACTACCCATTATTCTACTTTGGCCATTTTTATATTGTATCAAACATATGTTTTTAGTGTTGAAGGGTTGAGGAATTTCTAGATCGGTTTTTCTAGCTACCAAATATTTGAAATTGGTTTAGCATAATTTGATTTAACAACCCTTTTTGCAAGTTGTCCTTCTTTTAGTATCATTGATGTAAGAGTATGCATAGAATTATTTATATCATGCAATATTTGGCTAAATATTGGATCCACCCAAGATTTAGGAACTGCTATGAATTAGGAACTTATGAAAGCACAATAGAGATAAACTATGAGACGATAATTTTATTCTATAAAAATATGCAAATAATAATTAGAGTAAATTACAAATAGAACCCCTTGGTTATATATACTAAGGTGAGATGTAGGATTGCATAAAATTATAACATGTGTCTTAATCATATGGATTGAGATAAAAAGTGATAAGTATCTTATGTGTTCCCTAAGTAATTTTAAGTGACTAGTGTGAATAGGATCTAGGTGATGAACTATTTAGGTAAAACACCCCTTTCACATCAACAACTAGCTCTTCCATTCATACAATAATAAAGACGAAAAATGTAGGCATATAAACATTGTATATCTTTAGTATTTTATACTCACCCTTTGCACATACATATATATGTGATTGCTCCTATATTGTTGTAGTTTTAAAGAAGTATATGTGGGTGCAATCATATGTATATGTTCGTGTACAATGAGAATCAAAAAGGTCAAATGTATTACCACCCATTACACATACGTATATATGCAATTGATCCTATATATTTGTAGTTTTTAATAAAATATCATATGTGGGGGAAATTGTATTTGTATGTGTGTGCAACATGACATTGGTCAAAAGTTTTAAATAAAGACACTCAATTTAATATCAAAAAAAACTTAGGGTATATAGGCACAAAAAATTTAAAAAATTGAAGATAGCTACAAAACTTTGAACTAATTAAATGCATCGAGTACAATATTCTCATTATTATCAGATATAGGAAATGCACAACTATAATGTTCAAAACATGTTATTGTTCTCATTTGCATCCATACATATAAATTTGTATACACATTGATGGACATATATATGCATACAGTTATGCCTCTCTGTGTGTGTTTATATATATATATATAAACATTATAGTTGTGCATTTCATGTATCCGATAATAACGAGAATATAGTTGTAATACCCCTCCCCTTATTGTTTGGATTTAGTATTTTTCAATGTGTTGTTGGCTACTTATGACTATGATGGTTTTGTTTGATTGGGTTAGTTAGATGATGCTATTATTTCGTTATGGACATGTTTGGAATTATGATATGATACAGTGATTTAATTTAATATGTTATGAGATGATTGTTAGTTAGAAATGTAATTCATTGATTATGTTATAATTGTTAGAATAGGTGTGACGAAGGACAATATAGCATCACTCGTTCGCGAGTGCCCTGTTATGTTGCGATTCCTTCTCACAATGCAGTAATTTGATTTAATGCTTTGAAATATATGTATATATGCACATGTACACAACTTCGTTTGTATGCAGGACTGCAGGTACAAGTCTCGATTCCACCTGCTTCAGCAGGACAGGGCGAGCACCAAATTAACCCAACGGATAAATGTTGATACAGAGGTGACGATGAAGTCCTCCCGTCCCATGATGTCAGATCGTCTCGTTTGTCTGGTATTGGTTATTTTCTGTAATTGTCGTCATGGTGGTTGTGTTGTGTAGGTCGTACTTTATTAATGTGAGTGTTTAATAGGTTGTGATTTAGTTAATTGAATGTGGATAATAATTGGTTATTTTAATGTTGATTTATTTGTATGAAAATATTTAAATGTTTTATTTAATTTTTAGAAAGTCATGTGTTTTGATTAAATAATAATTAAATATTAAAGGTATTTTAATTATTTTAATTAATTATCAGGTGGGGATAATTACTAGAATAATTTATTTAATTAAATAGAAAATGTGTTGTGCAAGAAAGTGGTAAAATAGAAATTAAAGCAAGAAAACAAATAAAAGATTTAAAAAGACAGTGTGAGCCAATAGAAATTGAGAGTTGGGAAAAAGCTAGTTTTAAAGAATTGATTTTCTGTTAATTTTGATTTTTGAGGGTTTTTGAGGAAATAGGAATATATTTTTATATTATTATGAATTTTTGGGAAAAACACACACAGAGGATTAGAAAGTTGAGGTTGCTCAAGTTATTGGGGGGTATTTTGAATTTGAGGAGATTAGTTTTGAATCTCTTGCTATTATCTGAGGAGAGCTTTAGGAAGGAAATCTGCCTTCAATCTGTTGCTGGTATTGTCTTGGGGAGTTCGTTCTGGACTAAGGATTGGAATCAAGTTCAAGGGCATCAGAGTCAAGCAGGCATCTTCAGATTTGCATCGGACTCCAGGTTCCTCTCGTAATCTTCTTCTCGTACCCTTTCTTTTGATCTGGTTGCTTCTGAAAAGAAAAATAAACTTTATTAAAAATGATTCTTGTGAATATAGAAAACTTTTGATTTACGAAAACAGGAAAAACAAATTAGATTATTAGGTGAAAGAGAAATAAAACCTTAGAACAGATAAATTTAGGGAATAGTGAAAACTACTGAAAAATACTCTTTCATTTTAGTATCAAATAATGTTGAGTTGGAAAAAAAAAGATATTATAATCTTGATTTGGATTTCTTTGTCTTGAAACTATACATAGCTGTCCTTTAAAAAAAAATTGTACTCTGAAGATTATAAAGTATGGTCAGTATGTATTTATATATATATTCTATATATATATATATATACATTATTTCTATATTACTGGTTGTCCTCTGTGCCTGTGACTGAAAGAGTTATTCCTCTATAATTTTTAAATAAATATATTCTATATATATATATATATTAATTAAATGTTTTGTGCTTAGTGATTTATATATTCGAAATTATGTTTGAATCAAAATTTATTTATTTTATTTGCTGTGGCCGAATTGCAGTCCGTACCTGATGAAGGACAGATCCTTTTTATTTTATAAAAATAAATTTAAAATTTAAAATAAAATTTTTAAATGAAACATTATTTAAAAAAAAAATTATATATATTTATTGGAGGGGAGAGGGACGGCGCGAGCCGTACCCACTCCCCTGCCCTGCGTCAGCCGCGGACTGCCGTAGCAGTCCGTGGACTGCTGGCGCAGCAGTCCTACGGACTGCGCGCGGCAGTCCGTGCGGACTTGCATTGTTTTAAATATTTTAAGTTTTGTTTTTTTTTTTGTTTTTAATTTAAATTTAGTTTAAATTTTATATTTGGTTATTATAATATTTATAATGCACCTCGACTTCATTTGAATTCGTTTTTTTTGTACCATTTAAAATATATATGGATTTTTATTGAATTTGAATTATATGCAATTTTTAATATATGTATGGATTTTTATTGAATTCGAATTATATGCAATTTTTAATATATATATGGACTTTTATTGAATTCGTTTGAGGTGCATTTTATAATATATATATCTATAAAAGTATGTATGTTTTTTTTGGTGTAAATGCATTGTTGGCAGTAAGTTAACTTGAACATAATATCGTGCAGGTAGTATAATAGATTAAGTAAAATAAAGTTGTATAGTTAAATATAAATTTGTTAAGATATATATATATATATATATATATATATATATATGTTTAAAATTTTTATTTATTTATTATTATTTATTATTTTTTTAAAGTGATTTAGTTAGGTAAGTATGAAATTATTATCTTGGAATAATTAAAGAAAATAAATTAGATAAATTGTCATTAATTTTAGTGTTCTTTATTTTCGATGTTATGTCGAGTAAAATAGAGATATTATACGAAGTTGGTCGAATCGTCTTCTCGAGTTGAAACTCGTGTGATTTTGGTTTTGTCTTCTCTTTATTGTTATTGACCTTTATCTTGTGATGTGGGATCTCTGTTGTGTTTTTGAATCTCATTGGATTATTGTAAATCTTGGTCTTCTCCAGAGGCATGTCTTATATCTTTGATGTTTATACTTGTATCTTTGCGATTAGAGTATTACATGCTTTTGAGCTTTATTATTTGGAATGGTTGTACGTGGTGGTAGCCATTGGGATTGCGAGTTATAGCGAGATGGATTTGCCTCGTATATTCTTGTGTTGAGTTTTATGCTTTAAATGTTATCCTCGTTTGGTTATACTTTTGGAAATTGATACTGGATGATTTATGTTAGGAAGGGTTGAACGGTTGCTAGGACTTTTGGTTTTGAGATATCGCGAGAGGGTTAATGCCTCGCATGAGCTTGTTTTTGAGTATTATGTTTTATATGTTTTAGTTCAACCCTTGCCTAGTTTTGATTCATGTTAGGGGTCATAGGGAGAGTGGCTCTTCGTGGGCGCCGGCGCCTCAGGATGAGGAAGGGCTCAGGAGAACCCACGTAAGAGTAGTTAAACAAGTGATAACCTAAAAATAGAATTTAGGGGGATGGGTAGTAAAACATACAAGATAAAGAAAATTGGATTCCTCGTCTATGCATTAGGGCTACCGTAGACTAGTGATAGACTGAGTAGGCCGTGGTAGGCAAAGTCGTAGTCTCGTCTTCATGAGAGACCATCGGCTCCGCATTAGCTACCCTATGGTGCCGGCGCCTCAGTAGGAGGAAGGGCCAGGTGATCCATAGATGGGTGCGGCGCCTCGGTTAGGAGGAAGTGCCAGGGGATCCCATGAGAGCTATGCGATGACACTCTCCACTAGACATCCTTGTTGTTCTTGTTTCTTGTTGCCTCTGGATATTGTTATTTTATGTTGTTCTGTTTATAGGGCTAGGGAATCCATAGGTGGGTGCCGGCGCCTCAGTTGGAGGAAGAGCCAGGGGATCCCATGAGAGTTATGTGATGACCCTCCCTACTTGACACCCATCTGACTTGTTTTTGTTGCTTATGGAATGGTGTATTGAATGGTTGATTCAGAGTTGTTATGGAATCGTATTCTTTTTATTGGTTCTGATTTATTTGGAAATGTATTTTGGGTGTTGGTTCGGTTCTTCTGGATGTTATCTCTTTGTGATGTTTATTTGAATTCTTGTGAATTTGATTCATAGTTGTTAAGTGATGGTACTTCATGTTATCGTGCTGAGTTTCTTGGTTTTACTTGTTATGTGATTTGAGAACGTGATGGTTTTGCATTGCATACTTGGGTTGTACTTGTTTTGTATCATGTTGTGGTTGAGTCGGTTGACATTCATGGTCGGGTTCACTTCCTCGTCACCTCTGAGCACGGGGGGTGAGTTACTTGTAATTCACATGGTTGGGTGGAACGTGCTCCGCACCTGTTGGGTTCCCCATCAGCGTCTTGTCTTCTCAACTTTCCGCAGTGTAGATGTTCCACTGATCAGTTGTACTTCATGTTCATTATTCTTGTATCTATCCCCATGTTGGGAATTCAATGTAATTCATTTATCAAAGAAAGTTGTAATGTAATATTTTAACAATGATGTAATAGTTAGGATCATTTGTATCTCTTTTAAGAGATTTATCATGGATGTAATTATGCGATGTTTACCATACTCGCATCATGGTTATGGGATGTAACATTGTTTATGATTATTATAAAGTTAATGGTTATGTTATATTCTTTATCTTTATTCTGTTTAGTTGTTGTGATGTAACCTCGCGTGCCCCAGAGAACCAAGTGTATGAATGCTATGTGATATGCTATGTGTTATGATTTAATGTTATTGCATGTTTACTTGTATTATTTAAAAAAAAAAAATTATATGCATTGTGTGTGTTCTCTGGGGTTTGCACGACGGGCGTTACAATAGTACTCAATGCATTTAATTAGTTCAAAGTTTTGTAGCTATC
This sequence comes from Sequoia sempervirens, assembly GCA_007258455.2. Lineage (NCBI taxonomy): Eukaryota > Viridiplantae > Streptophyta > Pinopsida > Cupressales > Cupressaceae > Sequoia > Sequoia sempervirens. Next base: position 335,583,339 of record VDFB02000017.1, on the reverse strand, counting down.
TTCAAATTTTCATTTTTTGTGCCTATATACCCTAAGCTTTTTTTGCTATAAAATTGAGTGTCTTTATTTAAAACTTTTGACCCTTTTGAATGTCATGTTGCACACACACACAAAGAGATATATATATATATATATACATACATGCATACATACACAAAAAGAGGTATATACATACATACATACATACATACATATAAATATATATATATATACATACATACATATTTATATGTATATATGAGCATATGCATCAATTTCTAGCAGTTGCAACTGTATATTTAGAATACTACATGTGTTTGGATGTCATATATACAAACAACAAACCAGTCAAATTTTTGAAAGATAGTTGTGTATATTAACATTGTTGTGTGCATATTTGAATGTTGAATTATGGGTGTTTCATACTTTTCTTGCTTGAGGGTTTGAATAGAGCCCACAAGGCTTCATGATACCAATATGGTAGGGAGGAAAAAAAGTGTGGGTTTTGTGCTTTTTCCTTTTACATCAAATATTTCTTGCTAGATACATAGATATGTACAAAAATCCTTCCATACACTTGGCTTCCAAAAACATACTCTACCCTACCCATTGGATTTCTCTATGTGTGTACAACTATCCTTTCAGCTTATCCAATTGATTATTTATATAGAGTTGTTTGCCAGGATACCAATTTCCCCTAAAATTATTACAAAATTTTCATTATGTTACTCTAAATGTATTTGTATAAAATATACCATTGAAATCTAAGGAATCATATATTAAAATCATCAAAATTTTAAAACTTTAACACTATATCATATATACAATACTCCATCAATGCCCCACCATTCTTTTCTAATTTTCTTGCTTGGGGATTTTTCTTAAGCCCATGAGTCTTCATGATTTTTCCATAAGGTTCACATTGCATACAATTCTCTTTCAAGTGATTTTGCAATGCAGTATTCTAAACATATAGTTGCAGCTATTAGAAATTGATACATATGCACATACAAACAACATTAAGTGTTAAAGATGCATAGAGATACCAACCAACAATAAGTAGAGGAAAAAATTTCTATAAGTTAGTTACATGTTTTGAAAATTCTAGTATATTAAACTATATATGCAGATACTCTAGAAAATTTTTCAAATAAATTGTGTTGCATTTGACTAATAAGTTTAAAATTCTGTAACTATGCTCTTCTTTCCATTTTCTATGCCTATATACCCTAAGTTTTGTCATATTTCTTTCATGCTTTGGTTGCACATATTCGTATGTGTTCTTTCCATCTTTTCAATTGGTTTTATTTGTTTCAAATAGCTGGAAAATGTTGATCTATAGAATTCTCTTTTGAGCATTCCATTGTTTTTCTGTTCCTGTATATTATGTTTAGAAATATATAGTCTTGTCTAAATTGTAATTTTTTCTAATATATGATAAGAGGGTTAAGCCACAATAGTGGTTAACAATTTTTTTGAGGAAGGAAATTTTATTTTTTTGTGTTTCCACAATGACAAGGGGTTCGGTCGAACTCTATGGTTTGGCTGAACTAGTTTAAGTTTTTTAACGAACCCATAAACATATGAATAAAAATAATAATATTTATTAGGGTCGCTCGAATGGGTGTTTGAGCGAACCCATTGGCATAAAAATAAAAAATAAAACTATCAGTATCGTGCATTCTACATATTCTCTATTGGAGCTTTGTATGTGGCGAAAGTGAACCCGAACGTGAATGTAGTGAACTGGACATGGGAAAAATGTGCATCAAACTAACCTCGATAGCCATAGTTCATCAACTTGACCTCCATAGCTCACAGGTTGGTTAAATTCAAATTTTGTAGATTTCAAAACGCATTTTTTTGAGAAATTTTTAAACCCTAAATGTGAAATGTTTCAACTTTGTAGATTTCAAACTGCATTTCTTTGTTTGAAATTGCATTTTCTTGAAAGTTTCTAAATCCTTTTCAACAAACACTATTTATATCATGCTTTGATGAATGTTCATACCCTATTCCAAAGCTCCAATTCTGGAATGGGTAGAGAGTGTTGAAAAAATTGTGTTGCATTGCTTGAAAGATTCTAGAAACTCATTTCAAAACTCTCTCAAAAAATTAACATGCCTTGTCTATGCTTTCACGTTTTGCATACATTTCTACCAGGGCACCTCCAATTGCATTTGATTTAATGTTTCTAAAGCCTTACCTAAACATAAAATAGATTTATTTGAGCCATTATATCAAACAGTTCATGGATTTTTTTTTGTTTATATTTGTTATTAAAATTATTGTTGATAACCATATATCTTTATAATTTTGTATCGGATGGATTATTTTGTTCAACCCACAATAATGAATTATTCATAAATAAAAATGTGAACCATAATAGTGACTATTTCCCTCATTGAGGTTGATAAGTTGTGCAAATGATTGTGGTATGAAAGTATAAATAAAAATATGATCCCTAATTGGTAAGATTTATTAATGCACAACCTCTCTAATGAGTATAATTTTTTGAGGGATTTGAAACAATTAATCTAGAACCATTGATTAGAAATAAACATATTATATTACACTAACAAAACTTCAATTGGAACTTAGGTAATCTAGACTATTTATAAAAATGGGGAATTATAGTTATTCCCCTACAAGTTTTTATATTGGTAAACTATGAAATTATAAATTGGTAAAAGGTATAAAGTGGTAATCAATTAGAATTAAAATGCAAAGATTGGTGAAATTTTATCTAATTATCTTTTATATATAGGACCTTTATAAAAATGGGCCCCATTCATGGTGGATATGACACCAACAAAGAAATCTATGGAGGATGGTGATAATGATGTGAAAATGTCATACCTAGAGCTATGAAGTAGAATTAATATATTTTATATCTTAAAATATTAATATAATTAAGTGCTTCTTACTATTTTGTATCACCTTAGATAGTTTAGAAATTCAACTTAAAATCTAAATCCTTGTTAAAAGAGGTAGTGTTGAGTTGTGTGCATTTCCCAACTTAGATAGTTTATAAATGATACCATTCTAAAATTATAACTTAGGGTGCATACAATGGAAACTTGGATAAAATTCTTCATATTTTGTGTGAGTCTTATGACATTACTCCAAAAATGGTTGGTTCTAAATGTATGAATCAAAGAATAAATTTAGAGGAAAGAAACTAGATTGTTTGAATGAAATGTATAATAAAATAGTTCTATCAGAATTAGAAGGAATGAAGGTATTATTAAATTTTCTATTTTACAACTCAAAAAGAGAATAAAGAAAAGGGTGTTCCTTGTTTCTTGTTAATTTTTATTTAGTAAAAGTGAATGAGAACCATTGAAATGAAAGTAAACCTCAATTACAAAAGTCTTAGGATGCCTTTCCTAGAATGAACTCCTCATGTTTCCTCCTAAATGGGTGTTTTATTTTTTAATAGAGTTCATGCATGAATTAGCCCCTATATCTAGAGATACCTATCAAACAAAGACTTCATATTTTCATGAATTAAACGATTTCCTAAATGACATTTTAAAGAAAGGATTTATATGTTCTAGTGTCTTTTCATGGGATTCTCTAACTATTTTTATGAAAAATAAAGATAAGACACTTTTCCAAGTTGTCTTGATTATGTACATGTTCAATAAATAAACAATTAACATTAATATCCACCACCTAAAATAGATGACTTATTTTACTGATTGAGAGGGGTGGCCATATTTTAAAAAACAGGTCTAATATTCAATCACAATTAGCAAAGAATAAAGGAGGAATACATTCATAAAACTACATTTAGAATTAGGTATAGGACATCAAAATTATATGTTTGAGGTGATGCATAGAAGACACCCATATACAAAATAGTACAAAAGACAGAGAAAAAATGTAAAGAATGCACTTGTAACCTATACTTGCTCGAGCATTAAAATTTTGAAATTAAACATCAAGAATAGTAGGATTTATAAATTAAATACATGAGGCTATTATATAATGTCAAAAAAGACTATTTTAAAGTTTAAATTTATTTTTTAATTTTAGGATAAATACTTTTGGTTGAATTTTTGAATTAGAAATAGAAATTGTGAAAGGGCCCCACCCTTTTACAAAGACCAATAAAGAAACAAAAAATGATCAATCATATTGGCATGGAACAACAACAAGAAAAATATAGTTGTAAGTTAGAAAAATAACATCCAATTAGAAATACTCCACCAATAGTGGCAATGTGTCCAATAAAGTGGGTTGTTTTCCCAAAAAAATTAGTAGGTCTATCATTGAACACAACTTGAATCCAAAATTATTCAAGGAACTATATCTTATTGTCAACCTTATCCTTTTCCATGAATGAACCTATTTCCTTTGTAATGGAGTTTCCATCTTTAGTTTCCAAACTTGAGACCAAATGGTTCCTATAATCTTCTAAATTTGAGCCTTATTCATATTTTTAAATTATTAGAAAGAATACCAAGAGGTTAATGTTGCAATTCAAGAGAATGGTAGAGGAAATGAACTCCAACTAATCCATCTATAACATGATTCTTGTCTCTACCAATCTCCTCTAAATTTCTCTTGACAATACCTTCTAAATTAGTCATGTCTACAAGAGGACCAACCACCCCTCGATTATGCTAAAAGGGAGCCTCAACCAAATCCTAAGGTAAACAAGGCTCCATCTTATCCTTATGCATTTTGTTCAACCTTGCCTTCCTCTAAAATTCCTACACCTATAAAATACATAGCTATGATCTACACATGACAACATGGTGAAAACACAAGAAAATCCTATAGCATGACATGTTGAACCCAAATAACCAAATTCAAAAATAATTTAATCTATAAGTATAAATAGTTTGATGGTAGAAAATTTATACATATAAAAATATGATAAATGTGTGATTATTTTTCTTTCTAATCTATATATTTTTGATGTTATTGGCTATATAACTGAGATGATTCACTAATAATGTAACATGATAAAAATTTAGTATGTATGAAAGAAATATTTTTGAGACATCAAGCTACCATTCTACATAACTCTCATGGAAATAAGAATATTATTTTATTTTAACTAAATAAATTGTGTGTACTCTATCTTGAAAATTACTAGTTAATTTTGAATTCTATACTTATAATTCAAAATAAGATCACGCTTTGTAACATGGAATAGATAGTTTAATTAATGAAATAAAATATGTTTTTATATTAAGAAAAAATTACAAATATATGGAACTCATACATTGGGAAATTGACTAAGACAACTCTATATGAGAATTAAGACATGCTCAAATAATAATTTATACACCTTCTTTCAATAATTAACATTAGAAATGAATACTTGGCTCATATTGTATAATCACACTAGAAACCAACAATGGAAGATTGAGAGTCTCAACTAAGAATTCCACCTTATAGATAACATTCATACTAGAAGCCAACAACTAAAGAGAAAATTTCAAAGATAAAGTTCATGTGTTATATATCATGCCTTTGAGGGCTCCACAAGTACCATGAGCCTTTTTAAATCCTGCTCCATCTAAATGCATCCATTCCAAGACCATTAAGAGGCGGGTATCCCAAGTTCCTTAATTTTTTGTAGGAATTTAATCATGAGTAGGACATTGTGACTTTGGCATGTAAATTTAAATCTAAATGTGCATCCAAAAAATACAAATTCAATAACTAAATTTAATTCAAAAAGTGGCCCACCATCTATGGCCTTCTATAAACTTCTCGAAGATTTCATTCCCATAAATGATAAATTAAAATTTAAGTTATGACTTCACCAAAATGGCATGAAATTATCTTTCTAATCTATGTCATATTTGCATAAATCCCTCAAAGAAATTTTTAACTAATTTTAAACACTCAAACAAATACATATATATGAATATATACTTCATTTAAAAATTCTTGGAATATATATTGATCCATCACAATTCAATTCTTAAACATCATTCATAATATTTTTGATGTATTCACAAAGCCACCTAGGGTCTCATAAAACTTGAGTAGGTGAATACCACTATGCATATCTAATGGTGGGGTAAATGGAGGGGGATTAGGAGTCAGTTCATATATATCTATTACTTATTTTTCAATCCAATATATTGGTTGGAGAGGTTGCATTTGAGTGGGAGTGAAGATAAGGGCTATTAAAATATGACTCACCATCTTCTCTATTCTTAGGATTTTGGAGCTTATCAAAATATCCTTTGTCGATATCAACCAATCTTTGCTTCAACTTTCAAATCATCCACGCATTCCTCCCTAAAATATTCAATAGGTGAAACATAATTATGAGGAAGATACAAATAATCCTTGGCATAGCTTTTTGTATCAAAGGATAATATGGTTCTATAATTTTAAATTATTTCCAATTTTTGAAATCTAAATACAATCAATAATCTATTTAATCGAGCAATAATCATAATTTTAAGGAAAACATAAATTAATTTAATCTTTATAAGACATGTCTAGATCATTAGATTCTACTTACTCTAACTTAAATTTAAAAAAAAACATTAAAATCCACAAAACAAATTTCAAAGACATAATAAATTATTACAATATTATTTAGAAATCTAATGGTAATGAACATGTTATAGTAATAAATATTCAAATTTTAAATCTATGAAAATATATAACCAAATAATCCTTAGTTTTCATATATCACTTGTGATGAGAAAGTTGAATATTATAATTTTTTAGGCCAATCTTTAGGCACTAATTCACCATTGTTAAAATGATCCTTAGTTTATTCATTGTTCTTTTCATGATTATAATTTTCTTCAATTTCTATTAAACCAAACTCAAAATAATGGTATATATTAATATTCTTTTCTTTATCCTACTTTTGGGTCATTTTTTATTCTAGATTTATTATCATAATTAGAAGTTGTATAAATTGTTAAATTATATATTTTTTAACATATATAAAATGTATGGTTGGATTAGTGAGATATTTATAACAAGTACATGCAATATGAAGTCAAACTTTATTAGATTTGATTCTTAATAAATTAGTTTTAATGATTCAATTTATAGCTTTATGCAATCTATAAGTTTAAATAGTTTGATGGTATCTAAACTTTGTACATATAAAAATATGATAAATGTGTGATTATTTTTCTTTCCAATCTATAATTTTTTGATGTTGTTGGCTATATAATTGAGATGATTCACTCATAATGTAATGAAAAAATTCAACCTCATATGGAGGATTTTATATTACATTACATTAAATTCATCCTCTTTATGAGATTCTTATGGAATATTGATATTCTAGTGTGAATTCTTACTTTTAGAAACATCTTCCATTAAATTTTAGAACTATTTTAGATTTTGTTTTAAATATAAAATTTAGAACTGTTTTAGACAATGTTTTGTGTGCAATCTAGTAATTTGAATGTTTTGAAATTATTAAAAACTATGATAGATGTTGAATGCATTTTTGTTAATGGTATGAAAATATTGTTGATGATTAGATGAATTATTACAATTGTTTTAAATTTGTATTCCCTTTATCTATATATATTATTTACCTAGCTCTCATTGCTCCTTTAGGTGTACTATCATGTTCCCCCTGAGCTAGATTCTTTGTTTGCAAATACCACTAATGAGATTAAAAAATTGAGAGACTCACTAGCATAGGGTGCAAACCCCGGGATATATTTTGAACCATGTACATGTCAATATTACATAGTTTAGAAAAACTAAGAGATAAACTTGAGAGGACTAGTGCATATTCCCTAGATAGAGTAGTTGTTATTCTTTCCCACATGTGGGAAGAAGTACATGGTGATGTTCCCCTTAAAAAAATATAGGATAGTTGGACCAAAGAAATGATAAAATAGCACTTGTTTTCCATTTTATCAAAATGTACATAAGGTTAGGGGATGCCAGGTCACTAGCTATGTCAATCATGCTATGGTTGAATTGATCTACCCATGATTTCTTGTAGCACATGGTCAATACCCAGAAAATGACCAAATTCCATTATTATTTTTTTAACAGTTGCATGTTGATGTCCATTTGGGCCTCAAAGTTAACTACCTGGACAGTCCACCATATGCTGGTCAGGGGCATGGAAAGATTTCTGATAGGCCCACCTATCATTGAGTAGATAGACCTACCCTAGTGTTTATGGCATTGGTTAGTTAGAGGTCTCCTTATCTCACCCCAAATCAAGCCCCCATAGCAGATGAGGTTGTCGTTGCTTCCCAAAAGGAGGCAATTGACATTATATGTGACATTGTGGCTACCACTACTAGGATATATGATGATCATGTAGGTCAGTATTTGATGTCCAGACATTCCCGATTCATCCCATTTTTAGCATAGTGGACCACCATGGATCCTTTTACAATGATCAACACCCTACTCCTACACAACTTGATTCACTTATAGGAGATATGGCAAGCATCACTTTGCATTGTTTGGCTAAGGACCTATTGGAGGCATATGCCCACATTGCCTTAGACAATGGGATCGGTATAGAGCATGTCAAAGATCATTTGGCACATGGATTTTGTTCAACTCCAAGATCCCATCACTCTTATCCAAGCACTAGTGTGCATCAGGATCCACCTATAGTTCATTCAGCAGCTACATAGACTGTCGGTTTTCTAATATGTTGATTGGTTTTGGTTCATTATCGTCGATGCGATCTCACCTTCATAGTCCTCTACATTCATCATTTTTGGCACGACATGGGATATGTCAGATGGATGCAGATTTTAATTCATCACTTGACCGTTTGGTGGTTATGGTGGAGGCGACCGTTTCAAAGGACTTAGGTCATCCAATATCAGATGATATGCATGTATGTGTGCATATGCATTTTTCAATTCTTTTTTAATTATTTTGAAGTTTTTGTTTTAACTAGATATTCATGTAAGTTGATATATATGTATGTATATTGTGATAGGTGGACATACCTTATGTCACTCCTAGCCTTCGTCCAGATTGTGTGCATGATCGACGTGACTCAGATGTGGATGAATCTACTGTTAGTGGACATGTGAGTTCTAAATTTTTATATATACACATGTATATATCTACATACAATATTTAATTATGCATAGATCTAGATAGATATTTAAAAATACAAGTTCAGTTAAAAATAAATTTCATAAAATTTATTTAAGAAAAATTATATGTATTTAACACATTCTATACACAATTTTATTTGCAAGGCTTAGCACATCTATCAGAGCAGGACCATTCTCATTCAGATGGTCGTTCAACCAGGAGTCGACATTCATATTAGGCCTTGCACACTAGATTTATGATCTTCACTACATGTATTTTCTTATATGATGATCTTTAGTATTCAAGATTTGACGATCTCTTACATTTTCTTATTTGTTGATCTTTAGTAGTTGACATTTGATGATCTCTAATTTACATTAATTTACTTATATGATATGTACACACATTTTCTTATATGATATATACATACATTTTCCTCTTTTCTTATAACATGTGTTATGTTTATACATTGAATCTCTTTACATGTATGTACATGTGTTTGCTTATGGTTACATGTTTACACTTGATATATGTATGCATTTTCTTCCAATATTAAATATACATACATGTTTGTTTATTTGATGATCTCTTACAACTTACATTTCCTTATATTCAATATACATTTTATCTCTAGTAGAATTTTAGGAAATCAATGCCACTTTATAATTAAGTTCATTCATGTCGATCACAATAAATATTTTTTTTGAAAATGACTTAAGCAACATGAACCATTGAGTTGAGAACAAAATATAATCTTTTTGACAAGTAACTTGAAATTTAATTCAAATATAATTAAGAAAATTCAATTCAAATTATACCTCTATTATACATTTTTGACACTTTAAGAAAATTCTAAAATTACTAGATATGTTGTGCATACCTATGCATTAAATAACAACAAAATCCACAATGAAATAACTTGTTTGTTTCCTACTTGATTCATTTAAACTAGAATCTAGTTATTCCATGTATACTAGAATAATTTTTTTCCCATCCCATCTGCATATAAATAGAATCTTATTTTTCATTATTCTAGATATCAAATTGCAAGATTAATTCTCATTTATATCACTTGGAGCGCATATTTTGGAGAAGAGGTTTTTGCACATTTATCAAGGAGGAAAATATTGGAGAGACAACATTTCATTTTTATCAATCAAGGAAAAATTTGGAGGATAATTTAACTAATTTGGTAGAGGACTTGTTTTGAGTCATCTTTAAGTTGAAGAAGAAAATGGGATAACAAAGAAAAAGAAAAAATGTGTTTCAATGAAAATTGTCAAAAGAAGAAGAACAAAAGAGGCATGAACAAAACTTGGAAAATTATCATAGAAAGAAACAAGGTACATTCTTGTTTCTTTTCTCTCTCTGAAGTGTGTGTTTAGGACTTTTGTTAGCACCTTAATTTGTTGTTCTTATAAATATATTTCCAATAGTCATCTTGCATAGACATCCCCTAAATTCTTTATCATCTACTTCCAATTGCTTTTGTTCCATAGAATTCTTAAGTTCAAGAATCTTTGATTTTATTTGTTTCAACTCCACTTAGATAATTCATAGTCTCTCACTTTCTTTGCTTGCATGTAAATTCAAACAACAAGTAGGAATTTCTCAAGCTAGAGTCGAGCCAAATCTGGATATTGGATCAAATGAATTCGTTGAAGAACACATGGACCTTGAAGTTAGGGAGGAGACCCAAGTTCAAACAATGGTTGTTGGAGAGGGGTCAAGATCACTTCCTTCTACTAGTATGGATGGGAATAGAAAACTAGTAGAAACTTCTCTCACTTATAGCATCATGTCTTATCACTTTGTTTTCTTGCAAACATAAACTTCACTTATAGAACATCATCTCTCACTTTTGTTTGCAAAATATTTTGTGACATGTAGGAAGGGCTCAACAAGTAGGAAGTTCTCATGCTCAAGTCAAGGAAAATCTAGAGATTGGATCAAATGAATCTGCTCAAGAATACATGGTCCTTGAAGATAGGGAAGAGGCACAAGTTCAAACAATGCATGTTGGAGAGGGGTCAGGATCACTTCCTCCTATTGGTATGGATGAGCATATAAAACTAGCTCAAAAGGTGAGGAAACAAATTTCTCATAGAAATTTAGATCATTTACTTGAAATGGATATGGAGAAACTTAAATGTTATGCCAACCAGCCTTATAGTAAGAGAAAGAGGTCAATGACTAAATTTGTAAATGGAATAATCAATCATCATTTCAATCATCTTGATACACTTGAAAAAACTCAATTGTTATCATGTTTACTTCTTCATGATAAGCTCAAAGTGTCTTTATAATTGTTGGGTGTACACTTGGCATCAACTAAGAAGAAACACATGGGATTACAAAAGGATATTGTTCAAAATGTTAAAAAGGGTTTAGATTTGATTGGGAAAGGATCTCGATCAGTGGATAAGGCCACTACAAGAAGGGTGATGTTGAAATCTATTGTACATCAAGATATAGCAAGAAAAAGAAAAATGATTGCACTTTCAATTGAAATTGGTTATAGTAGAACCACATTAATAAAATATGAGAAAAAGAGAAAGTTTTTGGATGAGATTTTAGAATGTAATTGGGAAATTATGTGTAGAGCTCCCCATTTTGACAGGATTGAAGATGTTCTTAGGAACTTGGTCTCAAGTTTTTGGCATGATCAAACTCATCCATCATCAAATACTAGAGATGTTATGAGACACAGGATTGGACCTGGTATTTATGAAAATCATATCAAACATTCACTAGACAACACAATTTGAGATGTATATGAAATCTTTTAATGCATATCCTCATATAAAGATTGGGAAAACAATGTTTCAAAGGTTAAAGCCATATTATGTAAAGATAAACAAGTTTTTTGATACTTGTTTTCATTATCATATTGAATTTGATCACTACTATCAGGTGTTTTGAAAGATGACGGAAGAAAGATGTGGGTTTCGAAATGCACCTCCTAAAAAGACAAGTTTTTTCATAAATTCTATATTATGTGATCATGAAAATGGACCTCAAATAAACTGTATAAAAGGAATTTGTGAAACATGTGGAAATTTGGCTAAATTTCCTTCAAGAATTGAGATACCGACCTAACAAATATAGTAAATTACAAGAGGCAAGTACTATTTTTAGAGAGTTTATTTATTTCAATTTGATTAGATTGTTATTTGGATTCTCTGTAATGTAATGTTTCATTGAGTGTGTGGTTTATTACTTATTCACATATTTTACTCACATAGGTACAAGTATGTAAAGTTGTAAACAAATTTTGGGAAATAATCTGCAAGGTTCAACTATGTAGAAGAAGAGATTCCCATTGGAAAATTTATGGAGGATTTTTCAAAAATTGATATGACCATACATACAACATTCCTTTTTTTCTAAGTGGCAAGCACAAAAATTCCAAACATTGAGAGATACTTTCCCACATGGAATAGTTCTATCAGTAGTTGACTTCGTGGAAAATTACTCCTTTGTACATCAAAAGGAGATTCAATTAGAGTATTAATTTTCAAAGCAGATCACTATTATGGTTCATGTATGTTATCGACATGCACAATCAGAATTGGATGGTGTTGAGAGTACAGATGAAGATGATCCTTTAAGAAAGAATCACTTTTATATTAGTGATGATAAAGAGCATGACACACTTTTTTTCCAATGTTGCTTTACAATATTTTTTGAGAATTTGAGAAGCAGGGGTGTAAAATTTGAAAATCATTTTGTATGGTCAGATAGATGCACAACACAATTCAAATCTTCACGACCATTCTATACATTTTGTAGATATCATAAAATCTATAAAATACCACATGTTTGGAGTTTTTTTTAGAGTGAGCATGTAAAGGGTGAGTATGATGGAGCAGGAGCTTGCATCAAACAAGCTTTAAGAAAGCATCAAATGTGTTATCTAGAAGATTATCTAGACAATGCACATGATGTTGTTGAATGGTACAAGAAACACTTTGCATCAAATGTGGTTGGCACATCTTCAAGAACAAACTGACACATTCCACATAAAGTATTTTGGGAGATATCAGGTATATATAAATTAAATGAAATTAAACATTTCAATTTATTTAAATTAAAAATTTATATATATATATATATATATATATATATATATACATATTTGTTCACATAAGTTTTTTGTTGTACATGTATCTAGGTGTGGATAGAAGATTGATGCATGGATGAAAGAGGGTAGAAAAAAAAAGATCTTTGCATTGTGTTAGGAGTTCTGATAGTTTCCATGGATTGAAATTAGACACAAGGGGTTACTCTTGTTTTTGCACTGAGTGCATTCAGGGAAACTCTAATTATGCATGTAACAATCAAGAACTTGGATATGTTTGTAAATGGGATACAGTGCCACTAGTTGTTTTAGAAACATATGATGAAAACGAGGAAGAAATATTTGAAGACATTCCTTTGATTTCAATTTATTATGACCATATTTCAGGATTGGTTAGAAAAGGTACATGTGTAATTTTTCAATAATTTAAATATTATATATATCTAGTTAATGATCTTTAGAGACATTTCTAATTTTTTTAGAATTTTTTTGTGTAAATTTGGCGTACAGAAGATGTTTTTGCATTCATAGCAAAGCTTGGAAATATCGAAGGTGTTAGCTATTATTTATTGTGTTGCAAAGAAGAGAGGAATAAGCTAACACAACTTGAAACAAGTGATGGAATGCCATTTCCCACAGGTGAGTTTGAATTTAAAATTTTATATACATTGTATTCACATGTGCACATTACATTATAAACATTAAATATATATTGTATAAACCTTGAGCATGAAAATCTTGCACACGTTCATATGTCTTACCTTAGGTTCATGTTTACCATGCAGGTTATGTTATAGTGCAAGGGACATCTAAAAAAAGTCAAAGTTGTTCGACATGAGATTCATTTTGTTGACTATCAACCTGATAACAAGGTATATAATATAGTCACTTAATAATTTCTACCGCCCTATATCTTCATGCAGTTCCACATGCATGTGGCAAAAGAAAATGGAGACTAGATAGTGATGATCATCAAAAAGTTCTACATGTTATTGAAGAGTAGGCTGAACCAAAATCTTTGACTTAGATTATATCCATGGTTTTCAAGTTCACTTGTAACCCTATACATGTTCAAATGAGAACTTATAGTAACTTGTACATAGTTGTAAATAATTTAGTGTAAATTACAATTATATGTACATATTTGTTCCATGGAAAATTCTTAAGTTCAAGAATTTTTGATAGCTTTATCTCTCACTTTTTTTGGTTGCATGTAGACCCATATATATACTTTCAATTTTATTTGAAACCTAGTGAAGTTTTTTAAAATAAGTTTTCCTAAATTACAATTATATACAACTTATATTTGTTTCATGTAATTCTTAAGTTCAAGAATCTTATATACAATTATATACAACTTATATAAAATTTGTTCCATTGAATTGTTCCATGGGAAATTATGTAAATTTTAAAATTAAGTAAATATTATCTAATTATAAAATTATTGTACACATATATAAAACATAAATCAATGCAAATAAAAAAATAAACCCTAGAGCCCTTAAACCCTTAACCCTATAACCCTAAACCCTTGTAAGCCCTACCCTCTATCTTTCTTCCACTCCCCCCTCTCTCTCTTGAAAGTATCCCCCTCCTACCCACTCTCCCTTTCTTTTCTAACCTTAACCCTTAAACCCTAAACCCATGTACCCCCTACCCTCTATCTCTCTCCCACTCCCTCCTACCCCCTCTCCCTCTCCTCTACCATTAACCTTAAACTTAAACCCTTTTGTACACTCCCCCATTTATTCTTCTCCCCTAACTCTCTCTCTAAGTCTCTCCCTCCTTCCCCCTCTCTCCTCTCTCCTCCCACCCTTAACCCTTAAACCCTTTACCTCTATCTCTCTCCCACTCCCCCCCTCTCTCTATCACTCTAGTCTCTCCCTCCTACCCACTCTCCCTCTCTCCTCTACCCTTAACAATAAAAGCCTAAACCCTTTCACCCCCTACCCTTTATCTCTCTCCCACTTCCCCCCTCTCTCTCAAGTCTATCCCTCCTACCCTCTATCCCTCTCTCACCTCTACCCTTAATCTTTAACCCTACCCTTTATCTCTCTCCCACTCCCCCCTCTCTCTCTAAAGTCTCTCCCTCCTACCCACTCTCCCTCTCTCCTCTACCCTTAACCCTTAAACCCTAAACCCTTGTATCCCATACCCTTCATCTCTCTCCCACTTCCCCCTCTCTCTCAGTTCTATCCCTCCTACCCCCTCTCCCTATCTCCCTTCTACCCTTAACCCAACACCCCACCATTTATCTCTCTCCCACTCCCCCCTATCTCTCTATCAAGTCTCTCCATCCTACCCACTCTCCCACTCTACTCTACCCTTGTACCCCGTACTCTTTATCTCTCTCCCACTTCCCCCCTCTCTCTCAAGTCTATCCCTCCTACCTTGTCTCGCTGTCTCCCCTCTACCGTTAACCCTTATACCCTACCCTTTATCTCTGTCCCACCCCCCCTCTCTCTCAAGTCTCTCCCTCCTACCCACTCCCCCTCTCTCCTCTACCCTTAACCCTTCAACCCTAAACCCTTGTACCCCCTACCCTTTATATCTCTTCCACTCCCCCCTCTCTCTCTCAAGTCTCTTCCTCCTAACCACTCTCCCTCTCTACCCTCTACCCTTAACCCTTAAATCCTACCCTTTATCTGTCTCCCACTCCCCCTCTCTCTCTCAAGTCTCTCCCTCCTACCCCCTCTCCCTCTCTCCCCTCTACCCTTAACCCTTAAACCCTAAACTCTTGTACACCCCCACCCTTCATTGCTCTCCCAATCCCCTCCTCTCTCTCTCTCAAGTATCTCTCTCCTACCCCCTCACCCTCTCTCCCCTCTACCCTTAACCCTTAAACCCTACCCTCTATCTCTCTCCTACTCCCCCATCTCTCTCTCTAGTCTATCCCTCCTACCCACTCTCCCTCCCTACCCTAACCCTTAAAACCCTAAACCCTTGAACCCCCTCTACCCTTTTATCTCTCTCCCACCCCCTCTTAATCTCTCTATCCCCTACCCCTCCCTCCTCCCCACTTTTAACCCTTAAACCCTACCCTTTATCTCTCTCCTACTCCCCCCACTCTCTCTCAAGTCTCTCCCTCCTACCCCCTCAATCTCTCTCTCCCCTCTACCCTTAACCCTTAAACCCTACCCTTTTATCTCTCTCCCACTCCCCCTCTCCTGCCCTCCCTCCTACCCTCCCTCTCTCCTCCCTCTGCACTTAAACCTTAAACCCTAAACCCTTGTACCCCTACCCTTTATCTCTCTCCCACTTCCCCCCTCTCTCTCAATTCTATCCCTCCTACCCCCTCTCCATCTCTCTCCTCTACCCTTAACCCTTAAACCCCATGCTTTATCTCTCTCCCACTCCCCCCCTCTCTGTCTCTCAAGTCTCTTCCTCCTACCCCCTCTCCCTCTCCCCTCTACCCTTAACACTTAAACCCTATGCTTTATCTCTCTCCCACTCACCCCTCTGTGTCTCAAGTCTCTCCCTCCTACCCCCTCTCCCTCTCTCCCCTCTACCATTAACCCGTAAACCCTAACCCATTGTGCAACCCCCACCCTTTAGCTCTCTTCCAATCCCCCCTCTCTCTCTCAAGTCTCTCCCTCCTACCCCCTCTCCCTCTCTCCCCTCTACCCTTAACCCTTAAACCCTACCCACTCTCCCTCTCTCCTCTACCCTTAATCCTTAAACCCTAAACCTTTGTACCCCCTACCCTTTATCTCTCTCCCACTCTACCCTTCATTCCTCTACCCCCTACCCTTAAGTATATTATATATTATAATTTAAAAAATATATAATTTACATTTATATTAATATTAAATATTATAAAATACAATAGGCAAAAGAAAGAAATATATCTTTAATAGAGGGGATTCGACCGAACATGTTTATAATGTTCAACCAAACCCCCTTTAAATCTATTTTTTTATTATATGTAAAATGTGTTTAGTCAAACTCCTATTCGACAAAACATTTGAATTTTATTCGATCGATCATTTGTTTGATCGATTCCCCTTATTTTTACCTCCATTGTCTTAGGCACCAAAATATCTTAGAATTTTTCATTTTGAAGCTTGATTTGAGAATGAAAATGGAGGAGATTTCAAAAACCCAACTGGTATCAAGTTTCCCTTAAAATGGGCTATCCAACAAATATAATTTTAATATATTTTTATTTTATTATCTATTTTTTTAAGTTTTATTAATTTTAGGTTTTTCACCAAAAATGAAACTCTTTGTTCTTCACATGTGGAAAAATAGAGGATTATCAAAAAAAAAAATTAAAAAATATGAGTGCACTAGATATTGGAGTCCTTGATCCAACAAAAAAAATAGTAATTTTGATATATACAGTAAAATTTATGAGTTATATAGTCACGTTATGTTTGAATTGTAATTGGTTTGACTTTCAAACTTGATTAAATAAAAAATATTGAAAAAAAAAATATCTAACCAAGAGGAAGAACTAGATATCGGAGTTACAACTCTAAATTCTAAAGAATTATAATTTTTTTCTTCAAGGAAAAAAATTTATGCATTATACGGTATGCATCACTTTTAAAAAATGTTGTTTTTTGAAAAAAACCATTTTTCTTGGGAGATGGAAAAAAGAGTGCAATTTGAAATCTTCAAAAAAATTTGAAAAAAATATTTTTAGAATCTATAGAAAAAATGTGGTGAGACTCTCCATCTCCAAATTCCTCACGGTTTAACCACTATAGGTGCCCAAATGTGAAGATTTTTTTTTATAAAAAAAATCAGTGTCTAGTTTGGCCAAAAATTGAAAACCACTATTGTGAGATCACCCAAGACTCCATATAATTTGCAACGGGTTGGTCAAGCATCCTGGCATTGTTGTACGATGGGGCAGGAGGAAGTAAATTTGCAATATTCAATGTTGCAGTGCGAGGATGTATATTATTTTGGTTGCATTGTGGAATGAGACACTATGGTGTCTCTTTGATAGCAAACTATTGAAAAATCCTATTATGCACTTCTGTTAGATAGCAGATTGGAGGGTTTTACAAGTGTTGTGCTATGTAACCTAAAGTGTTTGGCTTCCTCTTATTGTTGTAAGTTGTTTTGCAATGCCTTTTTGTCATTCCATACACATCTAACTAGTGACATATTTTGATAGATTCAAATAAAATTTTGTTTTGTAGTAATATCATGTTGGGTTCAATGCAAGCATAGATGGACAAGGAGATATGAAGCCCAGCTGTGTGAAAATTGGTACCTAGAAGATGACCATAATTGTAAGCATAAACAAGGTAACTTGTTTTATAAAATAATATTTTACTAAGTTATACATTCAGCCCTTTCCTTCCTGCATAGCTAGATAGACTCCATTACATATCAAAATCATGTATGTTTATAAAGTTATTTGTGTACATTTTATGCTTTGGAGAAAAATCTGTAATATTTCTTTGATTTCTTCCTTTTAATGATATCTAGGTATTTCATCTAGGGAATTGGTTCTTTTTTCAAACAAGATCTCCCATATATTCTTCTTTTCCTATTTTTATCAACATTACAAACAAGTTCCATCTTGCTTAATTCTTTATTAGCATTATCTTTTTTTTTTAAGTTATTGTAGTGAAAAAATCACTACAAAAAGGAAACCATGTATGAGAACATGGATTTTTTTTTCAACTTCATCATCATGTAATATATGTTGAATCTCCATGAAATTTCGCATCAGCATTTCATACTTTTCTTGCTTGCGAGTTTGGTAAGAGCTTATGAGGTTTCATGATGTTATGGTGGGGAGGAGAATGAGTATGGGTTTTGTGCTTTTGTCTTTCACTGTCATATATTTTTTGCTAGATATATACATGCATGTGTGAATGCTTACATGCACTAGACTACAATAAACATAGTGTATTATACACATTACATTTTTCCATGTCTCTACAATTATCTTTTCAGCTTATGGAAAAAAATATCTATAGGTAGCTCTTTAACAACATACCCATCTTTTTAAACTTGTTACACCAAAAAAAGTGCTAAAATATAAGAAATCATATATGAAAACACCAAAAATTTCCCTACTTCACCATTGTGTGATATATGACATGATTCCATTAAATTTCTAATGGGTCCTCCATACTTTTCTTGCTTGGGGGTTTAGCTAGAGCCCATGAGGCTTCATGATACCAATATGGAAGGGAGGAGAATGCACATGTGTTTTGTGGTTTTTCCTTGCACCATCATATATTGAATGCTTCAAATACACTACATACTGTATTCTGTCAACTGCATTTCTCCATGCTTATACAACTATCTTTTCAGCTTGGCAAATCAACTATTTAAACCTACTTCTTTATGATGATACGTATTTTATTTAGGTTATGACAACAAATATATGATGTGATCCTAAATTTTTTTATGTAAAGAAAAACTTTCCCATTTCTTTAAACTTATACACATATAGAAAAATTTGAAACATGTTGATACAAGATTCAAGCTACATCCTTTGGTAGTAAATTTTCAAGAAAAATAGAGAAATTGTATAAGAGGTATTAGAATAAAACTTATTTGCTAAAAAATATTATAGACAAAAACTACATTAAATATAGAACTTTAAAATATGGAGTATAGAAGAGGCAAACTATGACAATGAATAGTTTGTTATGGGGAACTTAAAAAGACAATATCATGAAGAATAGTTTGTTATCACAAACTTCAAATAGATGAGAAAAAAGAATATCATAAAACATATTGATACAAGACATATAACATGTTCCATCCAAACAAAATAACCACAGAAAATAACAGTTTGTTATAAGGAGCTTCAAATAGATGACCTGAAAACTGAATATCATGAACCATTTTGGTGCAACACAAGCAATCTCTATAATAGTTGTAAGAGGTATTAGAATAAAATTTAACAATCATACGTAAATGATAGATGGAAAAAAACCTTTGGCCTGCTTTCAATATTTTTGTTTTGTGTATGTTTTTATATGATGTCATTTACCTATGATTATTAAGTGTTTTTCTAACAAATCTCTTACAATTATCACATGTAAATGACAGATGAACAAAAACCTCTGGCCCGATTTCAATTTATTTGGCCTATGTATGCTTTTCTACCTCTCTTAAAGTTCTATTCAATGTGGGTTTTTGGTCATTTGTCATTTACCTATGATTCTTAAGTGTTTTTCTAGTAGCTCTTTTACAATTTCTAAAATGTCAGATGAACACAAACCCATTTTACATAAAAATTTAACATATGGAGAATAGAAGGTGTAAACTATGGCTATGAACAGTTTCCTTATATAGAGCTTATGCTGTACAAAATATGTATAGAATCAAACATGCATAGAAATAACAAGGAACAATAACCAAAGGCTGAAATACATATGTACATAGACTAAAAAAATTGAAAGCAGTCCAAAGGCATAGTTTAATGTTATGTTCATAGTTTATACCAATCTACAACATTTCAAAATTTTAAAAGTTAAAAACAATTCTTCTCACAAGGACAATAGAATAAGAAACTCCTAAAGTATCATGCCAAGAAAAAAAAACATGAGGGCACAATCCTTAATTAAATGCACAAAAAAATTTACTTGGGTTAAGGTATGAAGATAAGAGATAAACTATGATAATGCACAACTTGTTATAGGCAGCTTCAAACAAATAAAAAAAAGAGAATATCATGAAAAATATTGATAAAAGACAACCAGTCTATGTAATAGTTGGCATTTAGCTATACGCTATTTTTTTAAAATCTCCATTGGGAATTTTGTCAGCCTATCCATGAATAGAATTTCTTGATGCCAGAAATTAATAATCACTGACAGCTGGCGGTGAGTTCCCTAGGGTTGTTTATGGCTACGTTGAGTTTGCTAATTGTGTGGTTTGGTGGTGGTGGACTTGGTTCACTAAATATGTGGAAATCGAATGGTAAGTGTTGCTCCCATAAGGGTTAATGCATTTTAGCATTGTTGTACAATGGCATGAGAGGAAGTAAATGTAATATTCATTGTTGCAGTGGGGGAAGTATACTTTCAAATGTGCGAGAAAATATATCGATGCAGAAATTGAAGTTAAGTCTTCTTTATTTCATCAAAAATATGGTTAGGGTTAGTAATTTTCCCCGCTTTACGTTTATTTTTTGTGGTCATCCCTTTGCATCTTTGTTGTTATAGCCATTAACATAAGAGTAATTGTAGATTAACATAGGATTAATTGTATATATATATATATATATATATATGCAGATGGTTAGTATGAAAGCATAGAGATATTCAAGATAAAATTAGTTTAGTTGCTGTTAAGTGTTATTGTAATAGCTCTTTTACAATTTCTCTATTTTTCTATAATATTTAGCATTGTTCCAGGTATTGTAGCTCGAATTTTAAATTAAGCCTATGACGTTATACCCATTTTGCACAGATTATTGCTACCCATTGGCTTTATGAGTTCTATTTAATGTGGGTTTACTCCTAAAGAGTTTAGCTCAAATTTTGAATTGGCATGTCAACTCTTACATAATCCTCTTGTCTTGTATCAATATGTTTAAAGTTGGTTTTTGATCACCTATCATTTACTTATGATTCTTAAGTGTTTTTCTAATAGTTCATTTACAATTTCTCTATTTTTTCTATAATATTTAGTGCCAAATAATGTAGCTTGAATTTTGAACTGACAAGTCGACAATTACATAGATTGCTTGTGTTGTATCAATATGTTTTATGATGTTCTTTTTCCCATTTCCATGAAGGAAACTGTTCATTATGTAACAGTTGGCAGCTTGTGTAATAGTTTCCTTGTCAATTTGATGAGTATTTTTACTATATTCTTCCTTAGTTTCAAATTCTATTTTTAATATAAATATTTTTTGAATTGCATAATATAAATGTCGTTATAACTTTATGAAAAATTTCCATCTTGATAAACAACTGTATGTAAATAATATTTAAAAAAAGCTAAAAAGATAACTGTGTAGATATGCAGAAATGCAATGGGTAGAGTAGAATATCTTTTTTTTAGTCAAATGTATAATTTCTTTCCCACCAAAAAACAACCATTCAAGATTTCCCCTTTTATAGTCATTTTAGATTGTGGTTTATCTGATTGTGGAAGGAAACCACACACCATTTCCATATGCTTCTGAGAGGAAAAACAATTTTTTGATTGAATCACATTGTTTATCCCTAGAAGCACATGACAATGGTGTATGTTGGTCCATTCAACTAAACCATTTACAATGTCATGGTTGGCCTAGTTTTCATTTTATACATGACTAATTTTTTTTCCTTTATGGTTATTGGTTGTTATATGTGCCCATGTTTCATAGACACATTTTTGTAGATACATCATAGCCATACAATGCAAATATAAGCACTTGCAAAGCAAAATCTATACTGATATATAGGTTTGTGAAGTTAGATGCAATTTTTAGTTATTATACACTTTTCTATATATTCCATCTATCCATGTTCCTCCAACCATCTTCAAATCCCATGATGTCAATATTTTATTGGGAAACCTATTTTCATCAAGTTGTCACAACAATTTTTTTTACAATATTAGAGATCTTGTTTGAGAACACCTATCTTTCCCCACCTTTGTTATTGTGTGATATACGATAAGAATCCATGATCTATTTTCCATGGACCTTTCCTGTCTTTCTTGCTTAGGGGTTTGGATAGATCCTGCAAGGCTTCATGATGCCAATATGGTAGGGAGGAGAGAGAGTGTGGATTTAATGATTTTTCCTTCCATCATCATATATTTGTTGCTGATTTTATATATGGACACAAATTCTCACATGTAGTTCTTGAGAAAAATATACTCTATTCTATCCATTGCATTTGTCATTTTTTCCATAGCTCTCTTCTCAACTTCTTTGATAAATTGCTTATACACAATTCTTTACCAGGATGCCATGTATTCAAAATGTTCCATTTTATCTCTTTATATTTACAACAAATAATGCTGACCTCTTTTATTGTATATCTATATTATTTCCTTTATAGTGTTGCACATATACAATAGACATTCAAGAAAATTCATGTATTGTAAATTGTCTATTTGAAATTCTTTCATGGTCCAACAACTTGATCCAATGTTGCTCAGCCTTGTTAAACACCGTCAATAGTACATGTAAGTACAAAACTTTTCCATTATCAATAAATAGATTCGATGAACCAATTGTAGATATTATTAATTAGTTTTAGTTTCTCATTGTCTATATTGATTTTGCACATATACTTGCTCACTTTTTGTGTTCCCTTTTTTATTTCAATGGGTAGAGTAGAATATCTTTTTGAATTCAAATGTATGATTGTTTTCCCAAAAAAAAAGTCATTTAATATTTCCCCTTTTATAGTCATTGTAGATTGTGGTTTATGTGATTGTGGAATGCAACCACACACCGTTCTCATGTACTTCTAAGAGGAAAATGGTGTATGTTTCTCCATTCAGCTAAACTAGTTACAATGTTATGGCTGGCCTATTACAACCTTCTATATATTCCATTTGTCCATGTTTCTCTAGCCATCTTAAAATTCTATGATGCCAATTCTTTATCGGGAATCCTATTATCGTCAAGTTGTCACATTAAAAAAAGACTACAATATTAGATATCTTTTTTGAGAATGCCCATTTTCCCCAACTTTGTTATTGTGTGATATATGATAAGAGTCCATGAGATTTTCCATGGACCTTGCCTACCTTTCTTGTTTGCGGGTTTGGCTAGAGCCCCCAAGGCTTCATGATGCTAATATGGTAGGGAGGAGAAGGAGTGTGGGTTTAGTTCTTTTTCCTTTTATCGTCATATATTTGTTGCTCCTTATATACATGGGCACCCAAATTCTCACATCAACTTGTCTACCAGAAACATACTCTATTATATTGATTGTATTTATCATTGTTTCCACAACTCTCTTTTTAACTTCTCCAATAGATTACTTATACATAATTATTTACCAAGGTGCCATGTATTCAAAATGTTTGATTTTATCTCTTTCTATTTACACCATATAATGCTAACCTCTTTTATAGTATATCTATATTATTTCCTTTATAATGTTGCATAGATACAATAGACATTCAAGAAAATTGGTGTATTGTAAATTGTCTATTTTTTCCCGATGACCATGTTGCTTTTGGAGACAAAAATATGCATAATTGTGATCATGGGATATGCAGTGCATTGGTTAAATATATGTGAAACACGTATTGCATCTAAGATTGCAAGGATGAAGAAACAAAGGAGCTAGTTTTCCCTGCAGAGAATGCAAGGAAGTGCTATAAAATTTGTGGCATTTGTCATGACTTTAAAATTCATGGAATTTTCCAAGAAATTACAAGTCACACTATTTGTCATGGATTTTATAGCACTTCTAACTGCATTCACTACATGAGGACACTATATAATGTTCATCACTCCCAACTATATAATGTTTGGATATCAATAAATAGATCGAGTGACCTAATTGTAAATATTATTAACTATTTTTAGTTTCACATTGTCTATATTGATTTTGCACATATACTTACTCACTTTTTATGCTTCCTTTTTTATTTCAATGGGTAGAATAGAATATATTTTTTGAAGTAAAATGTATGATTTTTTTCCCACAAAACAAGATATATGTTTTAATTCAATTATTATAACAATGCAAAATATGTGTATCATGTCATCATATTCTTCTTTTGGTGAAGCCTGTTTATTTGTTTTGGATCAAACATGGTGTGAGTGAGTAATTGGACTATGAACATCTTCACTCTCTAAGTGATATTTTCCCCTATATAATCCTTTTTGTGCTCCTCAAATGGTATTAAATTTATCAATATAATATTTTCACTTTCTCCCTGAATAAATGCATTTACATATTTATTTTTATTTCAACAACAATTCAAGTTTTTATTTTATTTGTTCATCCATTTATTATTATTTTTTATCTAAGTCTTTTCATTTTTTTCATACACTAGTCAATTAAGGAACATGTTTTTACTAGAAGCAATTCATAAAAAATTGATATTTTCATTTTCAATTTCCTTGTAATTGACTACTTTTGAATCCTTTCTACTTGTCACCTTTTTATTTTACTACTACTAACCCATAAACCACATCCATAATAATGCTTTTATTTCCAAAATTATGGACTAAATACTATTTATTAAATGTTGAATATTAAAGATTTCTTTTTTGAAAAATTCATTAGTGATGACCATCATAACTAATATTCAAATAAAAAATAATCACAATAAATAACATCAAAGTAATAAAATATCTAGTACCACATAAGCATTGCAACAAATATGTCATACCTAAAAGTTATGGACTAACTTTTCTAAAGAATACTTTTTAATTCAATATTAGTAATTAAAGGTGTAACACCCGCCATGAAACCCCAAAGAATGCCACACACATAACGAAATCAAATATTTGTTTTTCGAAGTGTAATTAAACAAAGTAAACTACACTAACACATACATTCTCTAAGGTACATGACGATGCTTACTTACAAAACCCATTGCTAACAAAAGTTACTTAATATAACATAATATTTATTACTCATGAATTAAATATCATACATCCAAAACATTAAAATACATCATTTAAGATATAAAGTGCAATAATGATTCATTCTAACATTGCATTCATTCAATAATACAATTGCATCACTCATTTCCAAATGAGATAGTTTATACAAAAGTGTAACAATTAAAAATTACAAAGATTGTCCTTGAATACAATTGAGGAGTGATACAATTACAAGGTATCCAACAGGAACAAGAGTGACATAAGAGAAGTACAAATTCACTGATACATATGAGCTCTCCAACAGAAAGTACCCACCATCATGAACAAGGACTGGGGACCCAACGGTGTAAGCTGCACGTTCCACCCAACCATGTGGTACCTGAAGGAGCAACCCCCATGCTAGGAGATATTAATAGAGCTTCCTAGGAAACACCTACAACCTCTAGGCATAGGAAAAAGAAATACTAAACTATACATGTACAAAACTAACAAAATGGTTACAATGCTTCTAGATAACAATGATCAACTGTACATTACTAACAGACTAACTGATAGGTGTTATAGGAGGAGTGTCATCACAAAGTTTCATGGGTTACCCTGGAAAATCTTCCCAGGCTCCGGCCCCCATCTTGGGTTATCCTAGTGACCTCTTATGAAACCTAGCCCCACATGCAATTCAATGCAAAATTGATTATCTTTCAGAGAAACAAGATATCGATCTTGCCATTCCAGGCCTTATTGTATCATCCCAAGTCTTTACTAGCCCTTGAGTCCATGAGCGAGGTATTAACAAAAGTTAAGTGTTTAAACTGCCCTTTTCCCTTAACATATTTATTAATTTATCATTGATTAAACTCTTTGTGAGTTACCTAGACACTTCTTTGTGTGTCAGCCCACATGAAAAGCCACTCCCATATTAACAACCTAAGGAACTAAATCTACTAACATTGGGTAAACCAGGTGCACATAACCAATTACAATTACCAACTCAACAATAATTATGTGACACAACCTATTCACATAACCAGGTCCAACTGAAAAAAATCTCGTGCACTACCCAAGTAAAATAATAACAATCACATGATACACAACATCATCTCAAGAAAACACATCTAGAAGACTTACAAAATCAAAGACCCCATTTTTTCCAAACAACCAACATAAAATAAATCATAAACTTTAAAACAATTTAAGGCAAAATATTAGTCTAACTTTAGGATTTCTTAAATCCAAATAAAGCAATAACTTATTGCATAACATTAATCAATTAATTTATAACTCCATTTACAACAAGAAATGATAAATTCAAGCTAGTTGTTTTTTCTTTTCAAGTTTCTCAATCACATCTAATCATAAAAATCAATTTTTGTTTTCTTTTAAATAAAACAATTTTATTATAAAATAAATACTTGCAACTTTTATAATAAAACAATCTTAAGAAAATTATATTTAAATATAAATATATATTAAACATATATATATATAATTGTATATACTTAATGTATATACAATTATATATATATAATTTAAATATATATTTATAAAATTAATTTATATTTCCAAAATATTTAAATAAAATCCAATTATTGAAAATATATAATATATATATTATATATATTAAATAATTAAAAATAATAATAATATAATATATATATTATATATAATATATATAAATATTATATATATAATATATAAATATTATATATAATATTAAAAAATAATAATAAACATGGACCCCAACACAACAAAGGGGATGCAGCCTGGGCTCCCTTGTGGAGGTTGCGCTTCTTGTGGCCCCTCCATGGGTGCAGCTATGGTGCAGCCACAACACCCCCCTCCACATTAAAATTTAATTAAATTTATTTTTTATTTTATTTTTTCAAAAAAAAAATAGAACAAACCAGGGTTACAAAATTTTTTTTAACATGAAAAAATTTCCCAGATTAAAAACATACAAAAATTTATATATACTATATGTATATATAAACACACACACACACACACACATACTTCCAACCAATAGTCCAATTGGGAAAAATTGAAAGAGTAATTTACAAGAGGGAAAATTTTAAAGAAAATTCAAAAATTTCAATTTCTAAATTACAATGGAAGATCTCAAATCTAATTACAGTGATTCCCAAAATTTTCTATTGTTTTCTCTTTCAATTTTTCTAATGTTAAAATTTGTTTCCCTACAAAGGATCTAAGGTTTTTCTTGATTTTTCTACAGAGATTTTAAAAAATTCTTATCAATTTCTGAAGCATCCATTCAAAATTTGAAATCAAAGCTCTTAAACAATAAGCAATAAAAGAACATGTTTTTGAAGCTTGACGAAAATGAGAACTAGAGTTGAGCTTCCCTGCAAAATCCAATTTTCCACTTCCAGGCCAAAAATGTGAATTACAGAGAAAAATATTTCTCCATTTTAACAACCCAAAATTTTTCCAAAAATAAAAATATATCCCATTAGTTTCCTCAACACTTAGT
The DNA here is from genome assembly GCA_007258455.2 of Sequoia sempervirens. NCBI lineage: Eukaryota > Viridiplantae > Streptophyta > Pinopsida > Cupressales > Cupressaceae > Sequoia > Sequoia sempervirens. Next base: position 335,555,262 of record VDFB02000017.1, on the reverse strand, counting down.
CAAATTTCAAAAATATCCCCCTCAACCACCATAGTTATTTCCTCCTTATGCATTTACAAGATATTTTTTCTTTTAAATAATTTAAAACAAAATATAATTTCCAAAAAAAATTAAATCATTTAATCTATGCTTAATTATTTAATTAATTTAATCAATAAATTTAATTTAATTAATTAATTTATCCATTTACTAAGATTTAATTATTTAATTTATTTAATCAACAACTTTAGTTTAATTAATTAATTTATCCATTTAATAAGATAAATTTAATCAATAGATTAAATTACCTTACCAATTGAATAACATAAAATTAATTAAACTAAATAACAATTTAATCTAAAATACATAAATTAACATTTACAACCACTTAAACATTAATTTTCACATATACTTCCCACCGATAGTAAATTATCAGAACATCAAAGACGACATGACTCAACAACAAACCAGACACAAATTGATGACACACTATAACTAAGGTTGTGGTTTGACAAGGCGAACCCTGTTACTATCTCCCAATCAACAATACTGTTGGGATATGGACATGCTCAGACCTATGAAGCCAAGTGGAGATGATGTCCTATACCTACAATCCTGTAATCAAGATGAATGTCGTACATGGATAAAACATAACAGTCACACCATGAAGAGAAATTACATAATCATAGGGCACTCACATGCGAGTGATGTAATCCCATCCCCTTCACCAATACAGTCACATCAAGACTAATGAAATTAAAGCATCATTAATCAACAAGTGAGCATATATCAATATCGACAGCTATGCTAATCAAAAGCATAACATAAAACATAACCATCTGTATAGTGCATCATCACATCAAGATATAACACCATTATCGCTTCAATGTCAGTGATCATAAAACCATAACAAATATCTGAGTCTGTCAAAATAAACACACAGTCTAACAACATAGAAAACTAGAGGGGTGCTACAAAAGGCATGAATAATAACTCTTCAAAATGGGATAATCCTTTAATGCCATACTTTACATAAATATTAGTTAATCCACAACTTCAAGTTTGTCATGTATTTGTATCCATATGTATCTTACAATAACTAAATAATAATCAATCAATTGATTGATTAACCTAGACAAAAAGGTTAAAGATAGATGTGCATCTAGGTCTAATAAATATAAAACTAAAATAGAGATAAAACTATATCGTACCTTAAATTTTGGAGAGAAATTATTATTATTAAAAAAAATATATTATTTAAAAATTTATTTTTTATTTAATTTTCCAATTGTAATTTTTTAATAATAAATTTATTAAAAAATCGTTCTTGTTGAGAATTAATTTACTATGGAATCTTCCTAATATTATTAATTAAAATCAATTTTACATAACTATTGTAATTAAAATTATTAAATATTGCATTTTAATAAGAAAAAAATTATCGATGATTAATTACTTAAAATTAAAATTAATGGATACATTGCAAATAATAAGATTTGTTCAACATGACCTATGGTTTTATTTTACATTTTTATAATCAATTTCCAACTAATAAATTTTGATGTGCAAATGCAGAGATCATTTTTTCATTTTATGCAAATGGTTCTTAATCTCACATGCATTCTGTGTGAGATAAGAATAGAGAAGTGGACTATAACATGAGGTTTAAAATGCTTTACAATGCTTCAATCAAATGAAGACATATAAAATAATCTCTTTGCAAAAATTAAGTGATTTATAATATGTTCAAGCTAGGTGATTCAAATTGATATCTTTCAATGCACACATAGGTTTCTTAATTTAAACTAATAGAAAACATATAAAAAAACATCTAAATTAAAGAACCTTCTTAAAACATAAATCTTGTTCAATACTATATCACTCAATGCCAAATGCTCAAAGAATTATAGGGTTTCCATTTTTCATTAAACACCCACTTGAAAATGATCCAATACCATTGCTTCATTTTCAATCCCTCAAAAAGTTGGATATGTATCTTCTTTGTCAAGTCTCCATCTTTATCCCCTTGTGAAAATAAATCAACCATATTGTTTGATCTAGTTATAGATAGATCATCACCATAAATTATTATCAGAGCGATCTTTCTATTTTAATGATAAATTGTGTGATATTTGGGAAGTTACTTGGATATCCACAATATTTTCTCATTGAGTGTACTTATAAAATTAAAAGATGTTTCCATTGTCATTCATTTTCTCATTAATATTTTAGATCGTATTTTATTATTCATTAATTTTGAATGAATTCAGTAATAAAAGAAGTTTATGATTTTTTAGAATATTTTAGATCATATTTTATGATTTTTATGGACATCAAAATAGCTAGTAAAAATAGTTTAAAATTGATGAAAAATATCAAACCAAAAAATAATTCCTATTGATTCTCAAAGAAAATAATATAAATTGCAATAATATTCTAAAATCGTTATGTAATGCCCCCTGTAGACTAGGCTAAAATTTCCAGACAACATAACTACTTACACCAGATTTTACGATTTCCCAATTGATGAGGATGAAAGATAAAATTTGACGATGGCTTTGCTGCTTAACAACATTCTTTGTTTTCCTTACAACATTCTTTGTTTTCCTTACAACATTCATTAACTACAACTCCTCTCAAAATACGCTTATTGAGTTTAAAACAGTTGTATGCAAACATAATAAAACTTCTGCCACTAATTCGAATTGGCCACTTATATATATATATATACATGCTATCATTTTTTATTTTTTTTAATTCCTTTTCTAGCTTGATTAACTAGAGGTTGTTGGAGATTATAATCCCAACTACCCAGCATTGCATTTAAAATGGAAGTTTCTACATTGACTCTGCCACCGAACATTCTAGAGAGCTCTCACCGACTTGGCAATCTACATATGAACATACTATTTTGCATTCTGGAGAATTCCTAAGCCCTCTATAAATAAGGGCAGATGTAATGAGATCTTCACTCTCCCTAGCAGAGTCTAGCTCTGCAGAGCTGTTAGAGGATATTCCCCAATGTTTAATGCATGAGCTGAAGCTCAGTAAATCGATGTATTGTTTTTGTTTTATTTAATATAAATTTATCTCTGTTATGCTGCTCCTCTGTTTCTTTCATGTGGTATCAGATTCATATGGTTGAAGATCCTGAGGATGAGACCAAAGAGATCCGGTAGCTGTCATAAAGTTGTTGTTTGTTGCAAAGACTGAAGAGATCATTGAAGTTCCAAGCCACCATTTGGATGCTGTCAAAATAAAGCTGAGTATGAACTGTAGAACTATAGAATTGTAAAGGCTGATGCTGGCAGGAATAATTGAAAGGGAGCTGTTGGAATATTCAAGCCACCCATTCCATGTAGAATTTTCCATGAAAGTAGATCGTGGGAGCTCCTGCTGAGGAGAAAGTCTCCACAACTGACATTCATTAAAGGATAAAGGAAGAGTTGCAGATTTGAAGAAAAGAAAGCTGCCACAGAAGTTTAAGGCACCGATTGCCAAGTGCAAAAGCTGTAAGAAGAGGATATCACTATGGATCAGAGATTTGAAGATATCTTATCATGGTAAAGAAAAAAATCAAGGAGCTGCAGGAGCCATCAGTAGTTGTATACCATCGCCAAAATTGTTCATCACAGTTTTTGGAGTCACTGCTCGCCACACCTATTGAAAGAGATCTCCAAGGTGTCAAGGTGAAATGTATACCACTCATTTTTTTAGATGTCTACTGTAGCCACTGCAAAAGGTGCATCATCAATTTAAACTTCTTAAAGTTGTCGTAAGAGGAGAAAATAGTGTTTTAAGGAGAAGAGTCCAAATCAAGTGCCTACTGAAGATTGAAGATCTAAATGGAAGATCGTCAAAGTTGTAAATTGATAGAGTTGTAGTATGTTTGGAATTGTTTCTATTATCAGTTTTGAAGGTTGTCATGTAGATCTTGAGGTAGTAGGAAGACTGAGGAGATTGGATAAGTATGTGTCTAGGTTGAGAGTCAAAATTATGAAGAGCATTTTTAAAGTCTGTAAAATGATTTAAGAATGAAGAGTTGACAAGTGAGGTGAGAACATCAAGGAGGATAGCAGATGTCTGTTGTGAAAATATAAATGAAGCCCTTAATGGATTAAGGAAGAAATGTTGTTGAATGTCGCAGCATTCTTTTTTTGTATGAAATCAATGTATGAGGCCAATGAAGCTCATTAAAACTAGGATCCCCGAGCGCCCGCAGTGTGACTTTATCGGAGGTGCTAAGAAAATACAAGTGAATCACACCTGAACCTACGATGGACTGGTAACCAAGAGAGTCAGAGCTTGTGGTTAGAGCATCCCAATTGCAGCATGGGATTTCCTAGGTTCAATCGCTAGATGTACAAGATTTTAGATGCTACAGCATCAGTGAAAGAGATTGAATGTAATGAGAATTTGTGGTAGTTGTGATTAGAGGGGAGTGTTGGAGATTATAATCCCAACTACCCAGCGTTGCATTTAAAATGGAAGTTTCTACATTGACTCTGCCACCGACCATTCTAGAGAGTTCTCACCGACTTGGCAATCTACATATGAACATACTGTTTTGCATTCTGGAGAATTCCTAAGCCCTCTATAAATAAAGGAAGATGTAATGAGCTCTTCACTCTCCCTAGCAGAGTCCAGCTCCGCAGAGCTGTTAGAGGATATTCGCCAGTGTTTAATGCATGAGCTGAAGCTCAGTAAATCGATGTATTGTTTTTGTTTTATTTAATATAAATTTATCTCTGTTCTGCTGCTCCTCTGTTTCTTTCAGAGGTAATAAAGGCAGATTCTAATTATATCGTTTATGGTTAAGGAAAGAGTACAGTGAAAAATCTACAAGTTTATTTAATCATACAATGCAATAAAGATAATACTTATACTGATTTCTTAACAAGTCTAATAAAGAAGTGAATCAAAAGAATTATCAGTTCAATAGAATATCTTGCCGCATAAACCATAGAAATAGATGTCCATGGTAAAATGATGCATATGACTTAAAATAGAAGTCGCAGCACTTACACCAAAAAGATGGGTAATAATGTTTATTTTGCATAAATAGTAAGAATTCATTCTGACAATCGTAATGCTATTTTGTCGCTCATTAACTGAATAGAAAGGCAAATATAATGCGTTAAAGATGTGAACCAAATGAAATAATTGCATAAAGCTGCAATTTATAATGCCTAAGGGTAAATAACGAAGGGATATGATACGAGCAAGTAATGCATTTTTTGATTACTAAGGAATCTTAAAAGTTATATGACAATATTCTATTCGTCAAATCTCTACTAACTACAAGTTATCTGTGAGATTTTATAACTAATATCAATTATCAACATAGGAACATTCCAGAAATCCCATAAATGCATTTGGATTAGCTTTTCAGGAAAATATCCAAATAAAAGAGCGCAAATTTTTAAAGTTCTTTTGAACATTTTATTCTAACGAGGAAATTGTTAGATTTAAAGGAGGAAGATAAAAACATAGAAACACAAACTGATAGCAGATTTCAAATCAATTTGATTAAATGCCATTATAGAGTAGATACGGAGGAGAACAAAATAAAAAACCAGTAACAAAATAGCAACACTGTAATTTTATATTAATCAAGATTTTGTTTTCTTTTACAGAGCTTCGGCTTCTTCATCATCACTTTCATTACAGAGTTCTGCTTTCTTTTCTGCCATTTTTTTGAGCTATTTCCTTCTCGGTTATGCTACAACAAAAGCAACAAATATAAAACCTAAAAGCATCTTCTAGAGACTTCAACATAAACATAAAATAATATATTTCATTTCACCCACAAAACATGTGAGACCTGCACAAAAATCATTTCATATCCTTTTGTATCCTTTTCCAAAAGCTGGCTTATTAAATTTGTCTTTAATGTTGGGACCAATTTGTGATCCAATGCAGATACGATAGTAGATTGTCTTCAATGCTAAGATATCCTGCAGATATGGAGATGATACGGAGCATGCTGATTTGACAGGCATAGCAGGGGTATTAAATGGAGCAGGTGAGATTATATCTCCAGCACTCCCCCTTAATCTCAACTGTGATCATTCATCTCAAAAAAATTTAGAGCATCCTCCTTCATTTCCAGTTCAGAAACTTCCAGAGCATCCATCTTCATTTCTAGTTCTAAAACTTCTGGAGCATCCTTTTTTTCTATTTCAAACATTACTTACAAATGTTGTGACACTTGACTGTGCTATTTATTTACTCATTGACAACTTCAATTGACCTTTTATGATCTCATACAACTTGGATTCTCCTGAGATCTTTTGATACTTTTATAAACTCCTCTTTCTTGCTTGTTCCTATTTTTGTATAAAAACAATTGAGAGTTGTGGCTCTTTCCATGCTTGAAAACACATAGATAAATGCAATCAGATTTATATTTCAAATTGAAAAATTATAGCAGAGCTTCGATGCTCTATCTTCTTCCTTACACCATGTTCTTGCTTGTTGCAGAGCTGTGTTGCTCTTTTCCTGCTTCTTATTTATTGTGACTTTTGATCTTTTGGCTATTTCTACAACAATCTCCTTCTATCATGGTCGTGTCTTCATCTGATTTACAGTGACCTACATTTCTCATTCCGCTTGGCAGAAACTTCACTCTTGCTGTAATACCCCTCATACTGTTTAGACTTTTTTTTTTTTTTGTGTGTTGCTTGGAGGCTATGATGATATTGTATTGTTTGATGTGGTTAGTCAGATACTATGATGATACTGCTATTGTCTGATATGGTTAGTTTAGATGCTAGACGATGTTATTTCATTTTGGACATGACTACTTTATATGACATTATGGTTGATTATATCTGTTATTTTTTATGAATTGTGATATGATGCAATGATTTAATTTAATATGTAATGTGATGACTGTTAATTAGAAATGTAACTCATTGATTATGTTATTATTGTTAGAATAGGTGTGACGAAGGACAATATAGCATCACTCGTTCGCGAGTGCCCTGCTATGTTGTGATTCCTTCTCACAATGCAGTACTTTGTTTTAATGCTTTGATATATATGTAGATATATGCACATGTACACAACTTCGCTTGTATGCAGGATTGCAGGCACAAGTCTCGATTCCACCTGCTTCGGCAGGACAGGGCGAGCACCAAATAACCCAACGGATAAATGTTGATACAGAGGTGACGATGAAGTCCTCCCGTCCCATGATGTCAGGTTGTCTCATCTGTTGGTATAGTCGATGTTGTGTAATTGTCGTCTTTGCCTGCTGTGTTTGTGTCTTGTCTTATTTCGGGTGGGCATTGATAATTATGATTTATCTTAACATTTGAAATTGATTATTTATGTTAAATGTTTGATTAAATAATATTTAATTATTTAAATATTTTAATTATTTTGAAAATCATATATTGCAATTAAATAATAATTAAATAATAAATCTGCTTAAATTATTTTAATTAATTAAATTTGGTGGTGGATAATTATGTGAATAATTTATTTAAATTAAATATATAATGTGTGGTGCAAGAAAAGTTACAAAACAGGAATTAATGTAATTAAAACAAATAAAATAATTAAAAGACAGTGTGAGCCAATAGGGTTTGAGTGTTGAAAAGAAAGCTTGTTTTAAAGATTGATTTTTCCTTTTATCTGGATTTTTTTGAGGAGAGCTTTGGAGAGAGGAAGAACATATTTTATTTAACTATGAATTCTTGAGGGTTCTCAGACAGACCCAGAGGAACAAAAGTTGAAGTGCTCAAGTGAAGGTGGATTTCGTTCTGGACTAGGATTGGAATCGGATTCGAAAGCATCAGAGTCAAGCAGGCATCTTCGAACTTGCATTGGACTCTAGGTTCCTCTCGTTGTTCTCTTCTCATACACCTTTTTGTTTGTTCTGAAAAGAAGAAATAAATGTTATTAAAAAATAATTTTAGAGATTATAGAAAACTTATGTTGAATGGGTAACTAGGACAAATTATTAGATTGAAAACAAAGAAAACCATAGTTAAGTTTCTGTGCAAAATCTGTCTCTCTATTCTACCCCTGTTTGTTTTTTTTATATTAATGAAAATGATATATATATATATATATATATTATATATATATATATAATATGTTTATTTTATCTTCTGGTTTCTGTGCCTATGAATAAAAGAATCATTTTATTTTATCTTCTGGTTTCTGTGCCTGTGAATAAAATAATTATTCCTCTGTAATTTATGATTAGTTACATTTAAATATATATATATATATATATATCTACATTTATATATTAAATTCGCTGCGCATAGTTTATATCCAGAATCTTTTTTTGTTTTGTTTAAAATTATTTTGGTTTATGGGCCGAATGGCCGTCGGTTTCCGTGTGTTGGAAGGACGTTTGTTTTTTTTATTAAAACAAAATAAAACCTTAAATATTTTTCTTTATTCTGGCAATGTTGGGAAGAGAGGGACGGCTGTCCCTGCGTCGATGACTGCGGGTACAGCAGTCCATGGACTGCTGCGCACAGCAGTCACATGGACTGTTGTGCGCAGTCTCCTATGGACTGCGCCCAGCTTGGGCCCACGGGGCTTTTAAACTAAGTTTTATTTAATTTTATTTTTTATTTTCTTTTTTTTTTATATATGTTAAGTTTCGATATGCGTTTTTTTTTAATATCTTAGTTAAATGTTAATATATATATATTTTGTTATTTTGTTGTTGAGGAATATTTAGGTTAATAAATATAATAATTATAGTTAAATTATTTAATTTATTGTAAAATAACAATTACGATTTATTTTATTATAATAATAGCAATTTATTTAAAATGAAATTATGACTATTTTATTTAATAATAGTTCATAATGTAGTTTCTTTCTTTATTGTAATTCAAAGGTTAATTTGTATTATTATGTAGATAAAGGCATTTATTTTTTTTGAGTTGAACGAATATTTTAAACTGGGATTTGCTTCAATTCTGTTATTGTGAAATTATTATTGAACGAGATGTAATGGGGAATTATCCGAATAGATTTAAACCTTGGACTATTAACACTCTGCATGTAATAAGAATGTTTATGAAATTGAATTAATTTGTGATGGTAGACCTTGTTGAAACAATCGTATTTAATTACATAGACCGGATTGGAGTCAAACATATGGGTACAACTTTGATCATGTTATGTGAGTCTCCTTTTTCATGTTGTAGTTTTCTCGTTCAGTGTTGTAGATGTGGAAACCGTATTGGTCTGTAAGAATCTTGTTCCAGAGGCTTGTGTATTAAATGTTTATTTCTCTTGTTTATGCTGTTGAGCGTTATTGGTGTTATGCTAGGAAGGGTTGGACGGGTTTGCGAGTTTGTTGCTTATGTGCAGTTGCAAGATGGTTTATGCCTCATGTTTTGGATTTTGGTTTTATGACTTTATGTGTTAGTCCAACCCTTGCCTGATTTGAGATATGTTAGGGGTCATAGGTGGGAGAGTGGCTCTTCGTGGGCGCCGGCGCCTCGGATGAGGAAGGGCCAGGATAACCCTCGAAGAGTAGTAAACAAGTGATAACCTAAACAATAGATTTAGGGGGATGGGTAGTTTAAAAATACAAGATAATAAAACTTTGGATTCCTCGGCTATGCATTAGGGCTACCTTAGACTAGTGATAGACTGAGAAGGCCGTGGTCGGCAAAGTCAGAGTTTCGTCCTCATGAGAGACTATTGGCTCCGCATTAGCTACCTTATGGTGCCGGCGCCTCAGTTAGGAGGAAGGGCCAGGATATCCATAGATGGGTGTCGGCGCCTCAGTTGGAGGAAGGGCCAGGAAATCCCATGAGAGCTATGCGATGACACTCTCCACTTGACACCCTTGTTGTTTTGTTGTTGTTGCCTCTGGATGTTATCTCTTTATGATGTTTCTTTGAATTCTTGTGATTTGATTCATGATTGTTAAGTGTTAGTACTTCATGTCATTGTAATGAGTTATTGGCTTTATTTGTTATGTGATTTGAGTACGTTGATGGTTTTGCATTGCATACTTGGGTGGTACTTGTTTTGTATCATGTTGTTGTGGAGTCGGTTGACATTCATGGTCGGATTCACTTCCTCGTCACCTCTGAGCACGGGGGGTGAGTTACTTCGTAATTCACATGGTTGGGTGGAACGTGCTCCGCACCCGTTGGGTTCCCCATCAGCGTCTTGTCATCTCAGCTTTCCGCAGTACAAATGTTCCAGTGATCAGTTGTACTTCATGTTCATTATTCTTGTATCATCCCCATGTTGGGAAATTCAATGTAATTCATGTATCAAGAAAATTGTAACGTAATATTATTTCAATGATGTAATAGTTAGGTTTGAACTGGATCATGTTAAAAGATTTATCATGGATGTAATTGTGCGATGTTGTCATACTCGCATCATGGCTATCAGTTGTATCATTGTATATGGTTTTCATAAATTAAATGGTTATGTTAGTTTCATTATCTTTATTGTGTTTTGTGGTTGCAATGTAACCTCGCGTGCCCCAGAGAACCAAGTGTATTTATGTTATGTGTTATGCAATGTGTTTATGGTTTAATGTTGTTACATGTTACTACTTTTATTATTTAAAAAAAAAAATTATTCACTTTATGTGTGTTCTCTGGGGTTTGCACGACGGGCGTTACACTTGCTGACTTCTTTTACTAATTAATACGGTATCAACAATGTGATATCTGTGTGCTGCTGCACAAAATCTATTCAACTGACTTCTGTCCTTTTTCTATTTCTTTCTTTTCTTCTAAGCTTAATCTTGAGCCATTTAAAATTTCTAGAGCTAAATTTTTAGAGCAATGTCTTTTAGAGTAAAAACTTTTGGCACATCGTAGCTGCTATAAATATTTCGGAGTAACTATTATGCTGAAAGTTTCTGGAGCTTCTTCCTTTTGCCTTTCTACTGATGCTTCAGCATCTACAATCTTTTTAACTGATTGTTTCTTCAACAGTTGTTTCTATATCAAACTTTGAATTTTGCAACAGTAACTTCAACTACTTCTCTAAATCTTTAAATCTCCTTGAATATGACCCCTTGCATACGGGGCATTCAACACTCAAAACTTGGAAGCTCTCATGGCTTCTTTTTTCAATTCTAACTTTTTTGTTTGTAACCATGTTTTTTGACTTTTTCAAAAAACTATCAAACCATTTTCAACTCTCGATGATTATGCTATTTGTTTGGCTTTTTCAACTGTTGTGGCAATTTCTCCAACTCTTTGCTTCAAAATATCAACATGGGACTTTCAATACATTCACAATCTATAAATGTCTCATTGGACAACAATTTGTTTTGACTCAAAACATTTGTTATTCCTTTTGAACATCCATACCCTTTATGATTATTATCATTTTTCACATATTAAAATTTGTACAATCATTTGAACATACCTATAAGCTTCTTACAACTTGGTCCACAGACCCATCCACAATCCATTCTTATGCAATATGTCATTGATTCATTTTTCCAATCTTTGTTCAAACATATTTTCTCACAATGATTCTTTAATCCACATAAACTGCAAGGATGCAAATTCCAACACTTATCATTGGTATGACCTTTTCTGTGGCAATGTGTACACTCAAGACTCTTCATTTCTCAAATGAATTTACCTACTTTTGTAGGATCATTCCCTTTTCCTGGGACATACCCGAAACCTTCATACTTTGGCCTCATTTCTAGCTCAATCAAGGATTTCTCATTCCTTTTCCATGCTTTCCTAATCCTTCTCCTTTGTATCCCATTCTTTTCATAATTTTCATACCAACAATGTCATCAAAACAAATAACATTTGCAAAATCAAATTTAGACTCATTAGCATCTTCATCTTCATCAATACATTCTTCTTCATAAAAGATTTCAGCAAAGTTACACTTGTCATTTGATTGATCAAAACACAAATCATTTGTATCACATGAAATATTGCACACAAATGGCTTTATCTTCAAGCAATCATTTTCTTGCTGCAATTTTAATATTTCATCCTTTTGAAAACTATTTTCTTAATAACATTTTGTTTCCACAGTCCGTGATAGTTAGTATGTAGAATTTCTAGAAAAAACTGTGTGCAAATTTTTGGATCAATGTTTCGGATCATACTCCATGATCCATCATCAGGATCATACTATTTTCTTCTTCTAATTTTTTTCAATTTTTGTTCCAAACCTTAAAAATAAATCATCTTGTTTTGTATTTCTTCTTTTTTTTTTCAAACAATTTTAGTTTCTCTTCCAATTATGTATTTTTTCTTTTGACTTCACCCATTTTTTAACTCAAGACATCATTTTCACATATGATTTCATATTTCTCTTCTACTATTTTTTCAAACTTGCTACCAATTTTGAATTACATTTCTTAACATTGAACAACTCTTCTTCAAACACATCTTTTGCAATTACTAAATTTTCATTTTCCTTTTTAACTCTTTTTCCTACTTTCCCCATCTATCATAAACAACTTTAACTTACCTTACTTGATTTCATTAGAAAGGCTTATCTTCCAGAGGCTTCACATGCCTTAACTTTGTTTCTTCACAATTTCTTTTGTCTAATTAAATCCTTCAATAGCTACAGTTGTGATTACATTGTCAACGAAGTCTTCTTTCTTCTCTCCCAATCTCTTTCAAACTTGAGTTTTTTCTTCTCTCAAATCAATCCTTATGCAGATTTATTCTTTTACAAGTTTGTCTTTAATCTAAACTTTCCACAGTTTTGGATTGGCCTCTTTTCAATAGCCATGCATGTACATTTGTTTCTTTCACTAGAAATTTTCTTGCAGTTCAATGAGTCCAATCTTCTTGAAACTTTAGAACTTGGTAATGATAGCTTTGTCTTGAAAAAATAATGATCTTCAAATCTTTTTGACCTTTTTCATTTGCTCAATCTCCTTGTTTGGAAACAATTTCTAGGACTGCTACAAAAGTAGTGACTTCTTTGAATGGCAACTTCTTCTTCTTATAGGCTATTGTGTAGATTTCAAAAATTTTGTGGCCTTTTCAAAGGCCATGAACCCTTCAGACAAATTCTCCTTGACAAAAAAATCTTGATAGCTATGACTATGCTCTTTTTGGTTCCCAGTCAATGGCAGATCATAGTCTTCATCCTCTAGCGACTAGCTCCTTTCTTCAATGATCACCTTTCTATGACTTCACCAAAATCTCCAGGTGGCTTTTCTTGTTTTGTTTTGACTGCTGCAATCCTCCAACGACTTCCTCTTAGCAACTCTCTTTAGCTTCTATGATCTCCTTTATTTTGTGACAGCCTGACAAGAAACTTTCACAAAACCCTCAATCTTTAACTGCAATCATGGCTTCCTTCTCTCTCTAATCAATAGAGTCAAACAATGATTCTTCCCTTTCTTGATTGACTACACCTCCTTTGGCAGGTACACATAACAACAACCCATATATATTCCAATGCTTCTTTTATCTCCACTTCAATTCTGATGCAACTTTTAATTTCTTCAACTAGAGATCTTCCTATGATGCTTCGGTCTGTGATATGGAAATGACGGTTTCAGCTCTCTTTAGCATTCTTTGTAATTTGGTTCTTGTGACTTTTGACAGCTTTAGAAAACCCTTGAGTTCTTTTCCTCTTACCAATTCTCTTTATGTTAGGAAGTAAGATTGTCTAGAATGTAAAGAAGTTTCTAGAATGTAAGAATTTTCAAGAATATTGAAATAGCTAGAAGCTGTTCATAAAAAGAACATTCTAGCTATAAAAGTCTCTAGATTACTAGAAGTTTCCAAGCTCCACTATAAATATGAAGCTGTTCATTGCAAATAGCATTGCAGTTGTAAATTGTTGGGTTGTTTGGAATACAAGTTAGAATGTTATACCTACAGCTATTGTCTTTATTTTTATGCTCTATTTTTCCCTTTTTTTGTCCTGTTTATGACTGTTATTTCATAATTATATTTATTTCGGCCTATTTTTACATGGTATCGGAGCTAGATTTAGCCAGATTCAGCTGGATATTCATCTAGAGGTTCAACTAGAAATATTGCTAGAGGGTTTTGTTGTAGGAAAATATATTGTTGGAAATGGTTTGTTTATAGGGCTGATATATTATTGGAGTGATATTTGGTTATAGGGTTGTTATATTGCTAGAGTATTGCTAGATTTGTTTGAAGGCTAATTTTTTGCTAACATGGTCTCTTCAAATGAAGTTTTTCCTATCTTTGATGGAAGTGGTTTTGCAGATTGGAAGATTGCAGTCAAGAATGCTTTGAGAGAAAAATCTCTATGGAGAATAGTGAATAAATAAATTGGAGAACCCCAAAATGATAGAGAAAAGGAGTTGTGAAAATGCAAGTTGGAGCAAGCTAGAGGTATTATTGGTAAATCTTTGAGCCCCAATCTAAATAGAAGATTTGTTGATGTTGATAATCCAATAGAGCTGTGGGAGAATTTAGAAAAGGATTATAAAGATGCAGACATTGCTAGCATGTTTAGTATAGAAGAAAAATTGATGAATTTAGATCCATTTGATTTTGAAAAAATGTCTGATTACTTCAATGAAGTTTCTTTTTTAAATACTCAGATAAAAAGAATAGGTGCTGAATATGCAAAAAAGGATTTTCAGTTGATTGGAATGTTTGAAAGTAAGCTTCCCCAGCCATATAAAGTATTTAAGGAATCAAGGAAAAGAGTTCTTCAACTAAATCCCAATACCCCCTAGCAAACTTTTGATCAATTTTGCAAGTCTGTTTTAGATGAAGAAGTTCAGCTTATTAAAGAAGGGCATATTAAGAAGAATCATGCATATATAGCCAAAAGTAAAATTTTTAGAAATGATGGAAAAAAGAATTGGAAAGAAAATAATAAATTTCAAAATAATGAAGGTTCTAACCATTTTTCTAAAAATGATGGTGCAGAAAAGAAAGATGGAAGAAAGCCCATTATTTGCAGGTATTGTGGGGGTGAGAATCACATGGAGAAAATTTGTTTGAAGAAGAGGGACAATGAAATGTAGCAATATAAGCCCAAGCAAGAAAGGTTTAATGATGGAAAGATGGATAAAAATAGCTTTTTGGTTGTGTCCTTTCAAAAACAAGAAAAAGGTAAATCCATTGTTAAAGGGGGTTATTTTGCTTCAGATTTTAATGAAGAATGGATTCTAGATTTAGGAGCATCTTATCACATGACTGGAGATAGATCTTTATTTGTTGATTTCAATGAAGAAATGAATTTAAATCAAGAAATAAGTATTGGTAATAAAATGAAGCTTCCAGTTTTAGGAACAGGAATTGTTAATGTGACAAATGGGACTTTGAAAAATGTTTTATTGGTAAAAGGATTAGGAGTAAATCTTATTTCAGTATATAAAATTGTTCAAGCTGGATATGAGTTTGTTGTCAATGCTGATCAAGCTATTGTTAGAGATAGAAAAGACCTAAACAATATAATTGCTATTGGTAGAGTTGATCATGAAGAGAGTCTATTTAAATTTGTGGGGTTTGTTGATGATAAATACACAATCTCTCATGCTTTCATTGCTCAAATTGATTATATGTCAAAACTTTGGCATGCTAGACTTGGACATATAAATTATAGAAAATTACAAGACATGGTTAGAATGGATATGGTTAGAGGATTAACAAAGATTTCAGCTTGTGAAGGTGTGTGTGAAGGTTGTGTGTTAGGGAAACATCATCGAGATTCTTTTGATTTAGGTAAAGCATGGAGAGCTAATCATCCACTATAACTCATTCATAGTGACTTATGTGAACCAGGTTATACTTCACTTTCAGTTGTCAGGTACCTTCTCACTTTTATTGATGATTATAGCGGGAGAGTATGGGTTTATTTTCTTGAAAGGAAAAATAAAGTATTTGATTTTTTTTAAAAGTTTAAGGTATTAGTTGAAAATCAAAGTGGGAAAAAAATTAAATGCTTAAGGATAGATAATGGGGGTGAATATTGTAATTATGCATTTGAATCATTTTGTGAAAGTTGTGGTATTAAAGTGCAAAGAACAACTCCATATACCCCTCAACAAAATGGAGTGGCTGAATGGATGAATAGAACTCTTCTAGAAATGGCTCGTTGTATGTTGCATTTTAAAATCTTGCATAATAAATTTTGGAGTTTGGCTATCTCTTGTGCCGCACATATTGTGAATAGAATTCCTACTAATTCCCTCAAATATGTTACTCCTGAAGAAGCATGGAGTGGAAAAAAGCCTTATGTTGGGTATTTTAATGTGTTTGGATGTCTTGCTTGGGCACACATTCCTGATGAAAAGAGAAAAAAATTAGAACCAAAAGATCATAAGTGTTTGTTTATGGGATATAGCGAAGATTTAAAGGCTTACAGGTTATATGATTTGACAACAAACAAGGTCTTTGTTAGTAAAGATGTAAAGTTTGATGAATAATCACAATTTATATCAACTTCTCATTCTACAACAGCAAATGGTTCAAACCTTTCAGATATTTTACAAGGAAATATTGATGAGGATGAGTTGTGCACTTCTATAAATGATGAAAATATCATTGAAAATGAAACAACTAATGTTTTTGACCAGCCATTTTCTATAGGTAGTGACAATGAAGAAGAAGACTTTTCAGCTAGACAAAAGACAAGGAGCATTGAAGATATATATGAGCAAGGATCAAAAATTCAAGGAAGGAATGGTAGTGCTTTTATGGCCAAAGTATTACAAATTGATGATCCAATTTCATATGAGCAAGCTAGAGGGAAGAAAAAATGGGAGCAACCTATGAAAGAAGAATATGGTTTAGACTGGGGTGGTGATATAAATGACCAAAAATCTGTTGGAAGCTATTTTTTTCATCTTGCATCAAGTCCAATTACATGGAGCAGCAAAAGAAAAACTACTACATCATTGTCTTCTTGTGGAGCAAAATATAGAGTAGCAAAAGACATAGGAAAGAAAACAATTTGGATTCAAAAGGTGAACATTAAGGGGGGATAGTGTTATAATGTTCTCCTCTCCTTTGTATCTTTTTTGTAACATTCTATCCAATCTTAAGGGGGGATGTTAGGAAGTAAGATTTTCTAGAATGTAAGAATTTTCCATAATATTGAAATAGCTAGAAGCTCATAAAAAGAACATTCTAGCTATAGAAGTCTCTAGATTACTAGAAGTTTCCAAGCTCCACTATAAATATGAAGTTGTTCATTGCAAACAGCACTGTAGTTGTAAATTGTTGGGTTGTTTGGAATACAAGATAGACTGTTATATCTGCAGCTGTTGTCTTTATTTTTATGCTCTGTTTTGCCCTATTTTTTGTCCTGTTTATGACTGTTATTTCATAATTATATTTATTTGGGCCTATTTTTACACTTTAAACCCTTCGTTTGAAACATCAACACAAATCAACAATTTCTTAGCAATCAACAATGACCACTTTTGAGACAACAGATATGGATTTTTCAAAAAACTACAAACTGGGCGATCAACTAATAAATCCCTTTTGAATTTTCTGCTATGATTTCTACCAGATCATGTGCCTCATAAAAACAACGACTATCTCCAAACAATTATCTCTTCCTCTTTGGACAATAGCAACCTTTGCTTCCTTTGATGAATTCTTACATTGCTACACAAGTTGGGACTTGCCTTTGGCGGTAGTGATCACCTTTATCTTAGATATCCTTTATACTCCCAAGATCTACTTTTGAAACCTACAAAATTTTAAACTCTTTGAGTTCTTTTTGGTTGGGTGTTGGTTGTAATACCTCTCCTTTTAGCTTTGATATATATATCTCACAAAAGGAAACTTTGCACTTCACAGGGCTAGCAAAGAAGCAACACCCTCCTTTTTCCATGATGGAATCAAATAGACCCCTTTACAACTATTAAAAGCTACTTTCAGCTGACCCAAATCTCATTATTGAAAAACCCTAAATTCCATTAAAGATCTAAACTCAAAGCTACCCAATTTAAGCCAAATGAAACCATAAAGCACTGATTTCATTCCATATTCAAATATATAGTCATTGCAGTCCTCGAAATTAAGGGTAGAGAACATATCTTATAGACTAGAGACCACAAATAGAGGATTAGAGCACTACAAAATCTCTCCTGAACACATAGTAAAACACTTGATTTTTCACAAATTCTAACTCTCCAAGGTCTTATGGTCAGATTGACCAAGCTCCTTCCATTTTTTACTTCTTCAAAAAGCTTATGCTCACATCTTCAAGATCTTCTACCATAAGTTCTCATACCAGATGTCAGATTTAAAAGAGGAAGATATAAATATAGAAACAAAAACTAATAGTGGATTTCAAATAAATTTGATTAAACACGATTATAGAGTAGATACAAAGGAGAATAAAATAAAAAACCAGTAACAAAATAGCAACATTGTAATTTTATATTAATAAAAAAAAATTCTTTTATAGAGCTTTGACTCCATCATCACTTTCAGTATAGAGTTCTACTTTCTTTTCTGCTCTTTTTTTGAGCTTATCTCCTCAGTTATGCTACAACAAAAGCAACCAAATATAAAACCTAAAAGAATCTTCTAGAGACTTCAACATAAACATAAAATAATATATTTCATTTCACCCACAAAATGTGTGAGACCTATACAAAAATCATTTCATACCTTTTCGTATCCTTTTCCAAAAGCTAGCTTATTAAATTTTTCTTTAATGTTGGGACCAATTTTTGATCCAATGCAGATACGATAGAAAATTGTCTTCAATGTTGAGATATCATACAATTATGTAGATGATACAGAGCATGTTGATCTAACAAGTATAGTAGGGGTATTAAATGGAGCGGGTGAGATTATATCTCCAACAGACATAGGAGGTTTATTACTTCTTCAAATAAGATATTTACCTAATCATACATCTAAAATGAAGTTGAAGAGTCTACACATATGCAACAAGGCCAAAGGAATATTTTAACATAAAACAACAACATATTTCATTACACAATTTGATAAAGATTTTTCCCAACGGTCCTATCTAGAAACATAATAGATTCTTTCTATTTTCTAATGAGATAACCTAAAACTTATTGTCAATAATTTCACTCAGTTGGTTTAAGGTTGACTTTGCATGTAGCAAAAAGATAAAGATCCTAAATTTAGCAAAAGCTATGAAAATCAGTTGTGCTTTAGAATAAAGCTCTACCAACTCTTAACAATGATAGAAAAAAAAACACATGTACATTTATATTGGTGATTGCAAGGCCATGAGCAAAATCAGTCGGTTCGAAAGCAAGCTTAAGCCGCAGATAGAGTTGAGTGTATTTTGAACATTCTAAATGGGATACAAGTATGAAGCACAAATACTAGCAGGAGTGCTCAAGCCAAACAATAGATATTACATTCAAGGAAATAAATCAAATAGCATTCATCTCTTAAGTGGTTACAATGCATTTCAGTGTATTCAATAGGGACGATTAATGCTAAATAAGAAGCAAAGAAACGACTATATAATAGCATCAACTTAAACATATTTACAGTGAAATTCAATAATGAGATATGTTGAGTCATATCTATTCAAAATCAAAGTTTAGAACTTGGGTAATTAACAATACATTCTAGTTCATATATCTAATCTAAAATATCTATTCATCCTGATGTTCATCAAACTTACAACTAGATTAATTGAAAACAATACTAAAACTCTAACATCAATATTGCACAATGGAAAAATATTTTTTCTTTCATGGAATTAAAACCTGATTAATGAAATAACTACTACATGCATCAGATTTTCTTTACAATAATTAATCAACATTTTAAGAATTCACCCTCTAACCAATGTTTTTTGATCATCCTAAAATACTTAATAAAACTACAACCACAAATAGAGCAGCCTAGTTCTGCTCTCCACCGAACCATAGGACTAGAAATTCCACCCCTGAGCAGGAAACACAGTACATAAGCACCATTCCATTAAAAAAAACATAAAACCATAAACATTGACTCACTCACAAAGAAGCCACACATGAAATTATTGCAAAGGGAGAAAAGGGGGATTCCCTTCCCTCTTGGGGAACAAAATTACATCTCCATACACATTCAACTCCATCTTCCACACATATAACCTTCTTTATCACAACACCCATTTCACATCTCCTTCAAATCAAACCACACCACACTCTATCCATCATCCAAACCTCCCCTTCATAATACTTGAGCCACAACCAACCACTCCATACACCATATACACCCCATTTCACCCATTGCCACATATATATACAAATTTTATCAAAAAATCTCCAAGAGAGGATCCGCCCCCTCCTCAACCCCAAATGAAGGAGGCTCTCAGCCCTCAGGCAAGATCCACTCCTTATTCACACCCATAATCCCGTTAACACAATCTAGACTCATCATCAATGAAAAAAAAAATAGATTCCCAACACAACAACAAAAACTATCTGCAAAAAAAAACCACATCAAAACTTCAAATCTAAAACTCAAAGCTTACCTTGGATATCTAAGTTAGGATCAGCCCAATAACCAAAGTAAAGTATTCAATACCTTCTCTCTATTAAATTCCTTTCAGCCAAAACCCAAGAAGCAATAACTTTACACAGCCAATACCTGAAAGAGCAACAATCTTTTACACACCAATTGATTTTCCCAAAACATGAAAAAATGTAGTGAAATGATGGGGGGTGGGGGAAAACCATACTAATTTCCTCTTAAAATAGAATCCTTCCCAACTCTTCAACTTCCCTCAAAACATAAACCAAATGATCAAATTATTCAATTAAAAATATATTCCCCTCTACAAATAAACATAATCATAAAAATATCAAGTTACACTTAACATTAAACCCCCCTTTCTAAAATTAAAATTCAACAATTAAATATTTAACATTTGGACTTTGTTTGCAATTCTTAAGGAACCTGGGCTGCCTACTTGCAACATCTTAATAAAAGTATTGAAACTATCTAACATCATATAATTATAATCAAATCTTAAATAAATATAAGTATTGAAAATTTCTAACATCATATAATTATAAAATCTAACATAAAAGACATTTATTTTATTTTTATTTTTGTAGAAATTAAACATTTAAACAAAACATTTTAAGATAAAATATCTTTTATTATATGAACATATTATATTATATTATTTATAAGTAAACAAATATGCACGTTATACATTATGTTCATAATCCATGATAATATCCATATAAACTAGAATTTCAACATCAACGATGACTAAAATACCGACTATATGATTATAGAATCAAACCAAGGTCTTTAGATAAATGTTAACTATACCTCATAAGTTAGCTGTTTTCATTCTAATTGATTGCATAAGATGGCATGCATTGATGGTTTGGTTCAAGTGTGCGGTGCCTGTAGCCTATGAGGCTTGGCCTGCATGCCCAAATCTACCTTTGCATGCATGTTTTTTTTATTTCAAATTAGCTTTGTGGTGTTGCATTCTTGAGTGGGGGGATGTTTGATGTTTATAATGGGGTTTCTTTGATTGTCTATTTTCATTATTCCTTACTTCTATTGTGCATGTTTTGATCCAAGTCGGTTTGTGTCTGTGCGAGGCTTTCTCTAAAAGCCTTCTACTGTGGTTGGGCTCATTTGGAGGGGAAGCCACCCTTTGAATTTGGCTTGCTTTTGTGTTGAATGAGTGGCTTTGGGGTTTGAAGCAACTAGGCTTTGGTGTGAGGTGGTGTTTGTTTAGGGTTGTCGGGTGCAGCTCTCATGGCTTTGCATGATGGGTTGGAGGAGGTGAAGGGAGACGATGCTATGATGGAGGTTGGGGATGGGGTTCCCAATCCCTCTTCTTCTGGAATGGGTTTGTCTAGGATCGGTGGTTTTAAAGTGTAAAAGGTTAATTGATGTTTGGAAATAGCTCAAGTGCACCTAGTGTGGGTGTTTCAAAGGGAAAAGGTTGCAGAAGATTTAGAATATTTTAGAAAGCATGTTTTAATATTCAAGTTTTTTGGAATGAGCGTCTCTCTTCCTTACCTTGACCCTTGGATTTAGTGGACTTGGAACCCAAAGGGAGATTTTAAGATCTTGTTAGCTTTGAATAATTTCTTCTTGGTGGATTTTTCATGCATTTTAGATTGAAATAAGGTGTTTGAGGGTGGCCCATACTTTTATAATCAAGTTGGACTATTCATTAAACCATGACATGCAAGCTTTTATTTGGTAGAAGAATTTTCTTCCAATGTCTCAGTTTGAGTTCATCTTTCTTGGTTGCCACTTGAATATTGGAGAGATATACTACAGTCTATTGCCATGTCATTGGGAAGACTGATTGGCCCCTCTCAATAGACTTTGGAGAAGAGGATCTTTTTCTATGCACATTTTTTTGTGGAGATTGATTTGAGACAGCCTATGCCTGACTCTATTGATCTGATAGTGGGGTCTAGTTCCTGGACTTAGCCGTTAGATTATGAAACCCTACCATTTAGATTTCATTTATGCCATGAGTATGGTCATCTTCACAGGAGGTGTCCTCATGCTCCTAGTGCGGATAACTCAAGCACTAGGATGGCACCATCAAATTCAAGATTTGAAAAGGGAAAAGGGCCCATGTAGTGGGTGACTCTAGATAAAGATGGATTAAGAGCATAAATCAGGAGAGGACTTTTCCAAAATGTGAAGAGGGGATGTTTAACAAGTTTGATGTGTTGGATGACTTACTCCATGAGGAGGGGATATCTCCTAACATGCATGTGGATTCCCCCCTTTTATTGCTCATAATCTTGAGCCTATGGTTGTTACGACTTCAATTCTTGCCCCTGTGGAGGCTCCTAGATAAGTGAAGGATTATTTTGTTCCTTCCCCCAAGGTTGGTCTTGGGGACCCCTGTGTGTTGGCTGGTACTTCTTTGGTATCTATTGCTATTGGTGTAAGCCTTGTTGGAGGTTTGGGTTTAGGAGATTCTAGCAAGAGAAAAGCTTTTGATTATTCCCCTATTCTAGGTGTGCAACAAAAGCCTCTAAAAAAGAGTTCCACTGATAAGTTCCAGAAGGTGGGTAGGAAGAAGGATCAAGAAAAAGTTAAGTTGGCTAGTGAGATGTTGGTTGAGTCTAGGTCGATGAAGACTTTGGATACTCACTTCTCTCACCCTTCACAATGATCGTGTTGTCATGGAATCTGAGGGATATGAATAGAATCCCTAAATAAAAGGCTATTTGAGCCTTGGTTTGCGCTCATTCTTTGGACTTGGTTTTCCTCCAGGAGATGAAGTTATTAGTGGATAGTATGATGTAGAGTGCATATAAGATTTGGAATAGAGGTTTATGTCAGTGTGTGTGTGCGCATGGGAGCTTTGAAGATCTCTCTTACTTCTAGGATCCTCGGTGAATCTCTCCTATTTGGTGGTTCTCTAGTAGATTCTCCATTTCTCTTGTTGTGATTAGTTTGGAGACAAGGGAAAGAATTTTCCTTTCTACCATTTATGCACTAAAGAATGTCCCTAGAAAGACTCTCTTATGGTCTCATATCAATTTCTAAGATCTTTGGATCCCTTTCTTCTCTAGATTATGGTAGGTAATTTCATTGCAATTTCCTCTCTCAAGGAGAAAATGGGGAGAGTCCCTCATTTGGACCCCTCCTCTTATCTTCTTAGGGAGAATTTGTGTTGACTTCAGCTGGTGGATATCAAACCTTTGAATTTCATGTTTACTTGGAATAATAGGAGGCTTGGAGATGAAACCATTGCTGAAAGATTAGACCTGGGTTTCTTGTTTCCAACTTTTGGGTTGGCCACATGTGGCTGACAAGCTCTAAAATTTTATATTGGTGGGGATCAAATCACTAGACAATCAAATTATCTACTCATCTGGCTGGCGGTTCTAGGAAAAAAACTTTTAGATTTTAGCTTATGTGGCTCAGGGAGGAGATTCTTCCTGATCTGATTTCTAGATGGTGGACCAAAGGATGACCTACCTTTGGTATGGCTATGTATTCCTTCGTGAAGAGGCTTCAATATTTGAAGTTTAAATTAAAAGATTGGAATAAGTATCAGTTTGGCAATGTGTTTCAAAAGAAAAGGGTTGCTCAAGAGTGTTTGGATTCTATTACCAGGTAGGTTTGGGATCAGGGCCTTGATGTAGATTTGAGCAAGTTAGAGGATAGTGTGGTTAAAGACCTAGAGGAATGGGAGCTTTGTGAGGAAATTTTTTGGAAGCAAAAGGCTCATGTTGATTGGCTTCAGGAAGGGGATAGGAATACTTCCTTCTTTCATAACTTGATGAAGTCCCACAAATAAGGTAAAATTATCTCTTCTCTTCACTCTCCTCAGGGCTCTATTATTTCTTCCTCTTTGGAGATTTCTAGAGACGTGCTCCACTTTTTCTCTAATCTCTTTTCTAAAGATACCACACTTGCAAGTAAGGAGGAAGCTTCTATCTTGACTGTTATCCCCCCTCTAGTGAGTATGTATATGAATGTATCTCCTCTTAAGCCCATTTCTTTAAAGGAGTTGCAGGATGTGGTGTTTTAGCTAAAAAGAGGAAAGGCTCCTAGTCTAGATGGGTTTTCAAAAAAAAAAAATTAGGAATTTTGGGAAGTGATCAACCCTACTTTTTTCGAGGTTGTGGAGGAGTCTTTAAGGAATAATAAAATGTTGAGGTCCATGAATTCCATGTTTCAGTGTGGATTCTTTGGATCTTTTTTGACCAATTGCTTTGTGTAATGTAGAGTATAAAATCACTACAAAGTTAATTGTTGAGCATCTAAATCCATGGTTGGATAAGTTGATCTTGGAGGAACAAGGGGGATTTGTTGTAGGTAGAAATTTTTTGGATGGGGTTGTTATTGCGGCTAAGACCATTCATTCCATGGACTCTTTGAAAGAAGAGGCTATGTTTATAAAGTTGGACATGGCTAAGGCTTATGACAAAGTTAAATAGGGATTTCTGAGCAAAATTCTAGGAGACTTTGGGTTCAATAATGAGTGGACTGATTGGGTCATGAGCTATGTGATGACACCCTCCTTTTTTATTCTTATAAATGGGGAGTCCTTTGATCTGTTTGTTGCTTCTAGAGGTCTTTCGCAGTGGGATCCTTTATCCCCATATTTGTTCATCTTAATGGCTAAAGAATTGGGAAGGTTCATTAAGTCCTAGGTTATGGATGGGCACATTCAAGGATGGAAATGGAGCAATTCTCTCCCTCCTCAAACCCATCTTTAGTTTGTGTACAATTCAAATTTTATGGGTGTTACTAAGGTGGCTGAAGAAATTGCTTTTTGACTGACTTTGGATTGTTACTTGGCTGCCTCTAGTCAAAGAATTAATGAGAGTAAGTCTTGCATTTATTTATTTAATACCCCCATGCTTATCCAATAGTGTATTGCTAGGATCTTAAGGTTTCAGGTGGGGAACTTCCCTTTATCTATCTTGGTATCCCTCTGGATGTTCACCTACTTCCTTGGCATTTTTGGTAGGATGTGATTGATAAATTTCAAGGGTTGGTTTGTCATTGGACCTATAGATGACTATCTATGGTTGGTAGAGTTACTCTGTTGAAGTCTGTGGTGCAATCCCTACCTATTTATAGGTGTTTTGTTTTAACTACTCTGTCAAGCTTTATCAAAGAGTTTGAAGGGATCTGTAGGCAGTTTCTTTGGTCCTAAACTCTCCTCCCAAGGAAGTGGACCTTAATTAAGTGGGAAGATGTTTGTCAGCTAAAGAAAGATGGTGGTTTGGGATTGTGTAGGGTGGGTTGGAATGGGAAAGCTTTGGAAGTTAAGCTATAGTGGAGATGGTATTCACATCGGCATCAGTCTTGGGTGAGGATCCTTACCTTCAAGTACCTCGAGGCCTTCAAGTACCTTGGGGAGGTGGATGGCACTAAGGTTCCTCAATTTAGTCTTTTAGGGAAAGGCTGTATGATCTGGGATACTCTCAAGAGGGGAGCCACACTAGTCAAACAAGGCTTAATAGATTTTTTGATGCTCTTTTTGGTATGACTCATGGGATGGCTTCCCGCCTATCCTCTCCTTTCATCCTCACTTGGGGGATTTATTCAAGATTTTTGTTCAGGCTGGTTGGAGCAGAGTGATGGATTTTAGAGCCCCTCAAGCTTTGGGGTAGACTATTGTTTACCAGTGGAATGGAATGCAACCCCTTGGTGGATTTGTGGAGGATAGGAGGGATTTGGCCTCCATTTTGGCTTATAGAGTTTGTTGTTCTCTTTCAGAGTGGGATGTGCTATCTTGGGGTCTAGATCCTAAAGGGAAGTACACTATTGCTTCAGGGTATTGTGTTTTGGATAGGAAAGCCTCAGGTTATGCTAAGGTTCCTTGGTGGAAGAATATTTAGAATAATTTCTCTTGTCCAAAATGCAATTTCTTTTCTTAGTTGGTGGTGTATGGTAAGTGTTTGACTTGGGATAACATTTGTAAGTGGAGCTTCCAAGGTCCCTCATTAGTCTTCCTATGTTTTAAAGAGGTTGAGACTATTTCTCATCTTTTCTTTCAGTGCCCCTTTGCTAGGACTATTTGCCATTTTTTGTGGGGGGCCTAGAATTTGTAGTGCAGGCATCCTTCATCTCTTAAGGAGTTTTGGTAGAACATTGGGCCCATTCTGGTGAAGACTTTGTTTCTTCACATAGTGTGGCCTATTGGTCCCAGTTTGAATATTTGGAACATTTGGTTGGAGAGCAACCACAAGATCTTTCTGGATAAGAATTTGATGGTGGGTCAAGTCTGGGCTCGCATTTTGGGGGCTTTGTAGGATACTTTGTATGCTAAATGTGATCTATCAATCTCGGTGGAGCCTAAAGATGCTAGAGTGATTCATAATCTGGGTATTTCTATTGGTGGTTCTCAAAGGCCCAAGGTTATGTGGAGTAGGTGTTCTCAAGGGAAGGTCTTTAGGGGAGGGCATTGGATGCTTCCTCCCTCCAGAATTTTGAAAATCAACACTGATGGGTTTACAAGAGGCAATCTGGGCTATGTGGGCATAGGTGGAATGGGCAGAGATAGCTCCGGGGTGGTTGTATTCTTCTTTTCAGAGTATAGGGTGTAGCATTCTAATAACATTATGGAGGCCTTGGAAATTCTGTTGGCTTTGAAGAAGGCTTATTCCCTCGGTTGGAAAAGGATTATTTGTGAGCTAGATTCTCAAGTGGTGGTAGACTTGATAAATAGATGGTGGATTGATGATGCTAGTTGGCAGCTTGTGGTGTTTGTTAAGAAAATCACCAGTCTTGGATATTTGTTGGATTCTATCACCTTCTCTCATCTCCCTTGGGAATGGAATAAGGTGGCAGATGGGTTGGCCAAATGGGCTTCTAAGAAGAATGGGACTTGGTTGGTGGATGATTGAGATAGTTTACCAGGGGATCTTGCCCAAAATTTGGAGGGATGGGTTATGGAGAATATGAGATGTAGCGTGAACGCTTCTTGATTTCTTGTTGGTTGTTCCTTGGTGCTTTTAGGTATCTTCCTGCTTTATGTTTTGTATTGCTTTAGCTGATTAATAAATTTTTCACCCTCTTTTAAAAATATATATATTTTTTCATTCTACAAATAGACTTTGGGAAACTTGTTTTCCATAGTTTTTGTTGGGCCATAATAAACCCGCCTACATCCATTATATATTTTTAAGAAAAAATAAGATTGTTTAGAATATTCTAGAGATTGGAAGTTAGAGGAAAAGGTATTTTTTTCTAAAATCATCCACAATGATTTCTAGAAAATAAAAAACTCTAGATTCTAGGATAAATAATAATATTGTAAAAGTGAAATATTATAGATTTTAGGTTGTAGATTGTTCTAGATGTTTTTGACAAAGATAAATATAATTCTTTTTTCATTAAAAAAAGAATTAATGTTTAATATATCAAATTTCACTTAATGGTATTTGTTGATGGTGTTTTTATGCACTTCTCAACACAGGCAGTGCATAGGCGCACTACCTCTCTTGAAAGACAATTTCCCACAATCGAGTTGCAGAACACTATCCCAAGGTCTCTCGGATGTCAGGTCATGACGGTGCTTAGATACCTCAGTAGTTTGATGTGATTTGCTGGAATCACAAGGCGGCCTTACAAAAATACAAAGTGTGGATGCGAAGCATGAAGTTGGATCTTCGAAAAGGAGTTCTTAGCATGAAAGCAGTTATGTGTTGGCTGTCGGTTCAAACAGCATTCTCAAACTCCATCTTGTTGTAGATTTGGCTTTACAATGTGCAATGAACCTTGGTATTGTTCAGTTTCTAAAGAAAGTGAAAAAGAGCGAAGGGGAGGAAAAGTTCCTAAGCCTAAAGCTTGCTGCGAACAGTGATAATGGAGTTCCTGCAATGGACAATTCCTTAAAACAATATCCCACTTAACCAGGGATTTCACAATATCATGGAAATTGTGCCATCTTCTAAGGGCTGCAGATTTTTATCTTTCATCCACCACATACATGTATGAACTAAAGATAAGTGTTTGGGGCAGCTTTAATCAAGTCCAGGCTAACTTTGCACAACTATCTACCTTCAACAAACATCAAAAAGTATGGACTAAGGGATCATCAACACAATAGGAATTTTCATAAACACCAAACAACATTCCTAAGATTTACCCAAATGCAATAAACAACTAACTAAATAGCAAAGAGATCTATGCTATACATCTAAGATTGGAGAAGTGAATCAAATGACATGAGAGAAAACAAGGAAATGCACCAAATCAATGCTATTTCTTATAAATTTCTGTAGCATGTCTTTACAACTCAACTCTCACTTTGCAAATGAGGGGAGTGCTCTATTTATAGTTTCCAAAAAACCAAATGAATGGCCAAGATTCATTACAATTGTGTGGCCAAGATTCATTACAAAATAGGGTTTCACCTACCCCCAAATAGATTTACAATTTTAAAACATCTTTTGTCCTTTCCCTATTTTGTCATCTAGTGGATGACACTATTGCTTTTTCGTCTTGTAGCTAATTGATGTTTCTTTGGCTGTAGCTACTCTTCTGGGAGGTCCTCTTTCTTGGCTGGGCTATCCTCTTGCTCCTCGGAGGCTGCGTGTTGAATGTGCTTGAGGATGATGGCCTGGAGCTTGTCTACCTTGAGGATTTCACATCTCAATGCCTGGTAGCTCCATTCTTTGGCGTTCTCTTCTAGCCGCTTCCAGTCCTCATCATACTTTGAGCCCTGATCTCTGAATAGCTCTGATCTATCGAAGGCATGGGCAGCGAAACTCAGGAAGTTCGTTGTGATATCTCCGGCTGTCCCGTCCTTCATCTTTTCCTCAAAGTATGGCTTGACCTTTTCTGCATCCAATTGTACTGTGGGCATATCATGGCCTGTTATCAGCTTAAGGTACTTGGCGCATTCTGCCCAGATTTCTTTGATCCATGCGATATCCAGATCCACCCTGCTCTGGATCTGTTCCATCCTCTCCTTTCAGTTGATGAGGTCTCTACACCACACGTCCACCAACCAGTGATATTCCTTCTTCAGCTCTAGCTTTTCTTTCCAAGTGTTTTCTGGCATTTGAAGGATGGCTTCAACCTTTGGGAAGGCGGAGTCGTAGATCACAGGGAAGTTGGTGCAGAGTTTCTTCGTGCTTTCCAAGGATTGAACCAGGTCTAGGAACTTATTGGCTATCTACACAGCCAAGCCGATTCCTATGTTTCTGACGTTCGCAACCTGCTAGAACCAATCCTCCATGGTCTTCTCCAAGTTTTTCCTCCTCTCCAGCTTATCTATCTGTTCCTTGGAGAGAAGTTGCGGTGCGGCTGTAGAGGTAGTGGGGAGGTCGTCTATTGAAGACCACTGCTAAATATAGTCAATTAGGGCAGCAACTTGCACCCTTAGCTCGTCCGTGGTGATCTTGTCTTATTTAATTAGATGCACCATCGTGGCCACCGACTCTTCGAGGTGCTCGACCTTCTATTTCCTAGTTGCTATCCCCAGGTCAATAGTGGAGATGTTGTAGCTAACTCCAGCCTAGCCAGCAGTTGGCATTGCTACCTGTGGTGCCCGGGAGTTGGAAGCATCCATGGTTATCCTAGAACAGACCTTAGGCTTCTTCTCCTTCTTTGTTGTGGCTAGAGATCGAGCCAAGATGGCTTCCAATCTTGACCTCGGGTCCGTGGGAATTGGGGTAGTCTTTTCAAGCTATTTTTCCAACCAGTCGGGCATGGTAGATTTATCTCTGGGTGCATCATGGCTGCCTTCACCCTTCTCCATTAACTATAAGGTCTTTGCCTCTTCCTCCTTTTGGGCTTCTCCCTTTCCTTTGGCAGCATCCTCTTCTTCTTGGTCGGAGTCATGATAAAACACGAGGCTTTTGACAGGTAGCTTGATGGATAATATCTTGGTGGGATCTTCTTCTTTTGCTGCCCCTTCTTCTTTCTTCTCCTTAGTAGCCTCAGGTTCGGGGCTCTTCACAATATGGGTCTCGGCCTTAGATAAATTCTTTTCAGGCTGCCCCTCTGGTGGTTGCCCCTTTTCACCACGCGGAGACCATTCTGCCTCCTCCCCAACATCCCTTGGCTGCTGAGCTGACTCTTCCTCGATATCCTCATCAAATGTCTGAACAATCTCCTTATCACCCGAGCCCTCCTGTCCATCCCTGCTCTCGGAGGAGCCCATCTCCTCTTCCTCGTAGGCAACCTTGTCGATGGTTCTATGCTCATATTCAGGTTGCTCATAATAATCATCAGCCTCCTCTTTGATAGGCTTCGAAGCCTCTTGTTCCAGCTCCTCCAACTCTTTGGAAATCTGCATTGTGGCCTCCATGGCCGGTGGACTTGTTGGCGGTTGTGAAGGCTAAGTTTTTGCGAGGGCTTGGGCAAGGGCCGCCTGGAGAGTAGGGTCCATTAGGATTTGTGAGAGCTCAGGGGGAAGACTCTGCAGGTGCTGTGTAATAGCCTCGGGCACAATGGAAGGGGGAATAGGTGATGCTATTGTGGCCAGAGGCAGGGAGGTAATGGGTGACATGGCAGCAACAGAGGAAGGGGAAGTGGTCATGCTAGAGGAGGAGTCGATGTTGATTATTGACCTGGCCGGGGGTGAGGTGGCAAGGTAAACAGAAATGTCCACTGCCTGTGGAGATGAGGCGACTGCGGCCTGAGAGGTGGGCAGCACACCCATCGGGGGAGGAAGAAGCAAGGGAGGCTACGCCTCTATTTTGATCACGGTCCTCTTGAGCTTCTTGGGAGATGAGCCTCCCGTGTCCTTCGTTGCTCGTTCTTTGGGGTCCGCAGACTATGCTATTTCTGCTTCCTTCCTTTTATGGGACCTGGTGATGAGGGGAGACTTGGAAGTCTCACCAGCTGATGGGGAGGTGGCAACATCCTCTGTGGTGCTTGGCTCGCTTTTGAGCGCTTCGTATGTCAAAGCCACCCCCTTTTGTTTCAGTTGTGCGACCCGCCCGTCAACCCACTACTTGGTGCGAGCCATGATCGGCTTCATGATAGTATCCAGGTCCTCGACCTCTTGCTCATCCCAATCAATGGAGGGGATTGCCAGGTTGGCAACCGTAGGGTATCTCGGGTGCACAAGGGTGGACTCATCCTCCTCAAGGTGATCAGGGACTAGAAACAACTACACCCTCCTCAAAAACTGCACTATTATGCACAGGCAGTGTCTCATGCGGACCTCCTTATCATCTTTACAATCCGCCCAAAAATCTTTGACATGGTACTTATGGGCGTACACTGGCCCTAGTGCCTTCCTAACATGGCCGTGTGGGTCCATTCGTGGGCGAGCCGTGTACCATTCAAAGTTATATTCTTTAAGTTCTTTTTCTGAGTTGTCGGTGCATTGAGATGTTTGCAGTCGATATAGGCCCTGTCCAAGGGTCATGGGATAGGGGATCCCTGCTACGTGCTTGCTGCCGAAGACCGTTTGAATATGTTGGAGCTGCCAGGAAAGCTCTAGGAGAATGATCCTATCGTTTGGGTATCTCGGCAACTTGTTTGGCCGTTCAGTGAATCCCCTGGCACGGATGTAAGTGAACTTAGGGAACTGAATATACAAGAAGGCATACTCCTTCCAGAGTGCCCTGGCACTGTGGGATACCCTTCTCTCGAAGTCCCCAGCTATCAATCTGATAATGTGGCCTATGAAGGCATCATTGACTTGGCAATACTCCTTTTTAAAGTAGCAGTATTGTAGCTGAGGGTACCAGTCAAAAGGCTTAAGCCCTCATTTGTGATCCTGATCCGGTGCCATAAATAGCCCACTATACTGCCTTTGAGCTGCCAAGGAGTACACCAGGTACGAGGTCATGTAGAACTTGGAGCTTTTCTTGACATTAACGAACTGCTCGTGGAAACAGTTACTGATGATGCCTCCCTAGTCGAATGAGATCTTAGTTTTTACGTCCTCATTCCCTCGTATGATTTGTTCAACGTAGTAAGCCATCCACTCTTGGAAGTAGGTGGCTGTCGGGAGAACCATGACCCTGCTTAGCATAGTCACTAAGTCGTGATAATCCTCGTGGAAGTCACTGTGGAACAGCTCTTGGGGAACCTTGGTAGCGCTGCCCCACTTCTCCTTTAACCAGTAAATGTTAATTGACTTCTTGCAGCCCAATCGATTGGCATCCCATGCCGCCTGACACTGCTCCAACGTGGGGATCTACATATGTGGGAATGTGGGAATGTGGAAGGTTTTTGTGATTCCTTCCGGAGACATGTCGGCGAGGATATTCCCCTCCTTGTCCACGATTATTCTCGTATCTGTGTGGTAGGCTTCTTGGCAAGCCATTACTAATTCAGGTGCTATCAGAGATGAGGGGAAGCCGGCAGCTTTGGCGATTCCACTTTGGCGTATCAACCTAGCGTTCTTTGTTTTAGGGTCGACCTTGACCCTCTCGGTGAACTCATCTATGTCCACTTGGCCAATATTGGTGTCTGAGATCTCTTTCTAGTCAGTCAAGACCTTTGACTGGAGCGGTTCACCTTGAACTTGGAACTTCATCTGATCCTTATCATCCTTTCCACGAGTGGCCCTTCTGGATTTCTTGCCCTTGTCCTTTTCGACAGAGGCCCCTGAAGTTCCTGTAGCCAATTCCATATATCTTGCAAGCAAAGGGCGAAGTCAGCACAACAAAACACCAATAACGTTAATGTTAGTCCGCATTGTGAGCATATCATCTAAATAACCATTCAAATACATCATAAATTTAATCCTCAGATGATATCAATTTCATTTTAGGGCATTTGGACAATCTGGGCCCAGAGGGCCAGACTTCCCTGGCAGGAATGCTGTAAGGGAGGGAAAACATGACCGAAAGTTCCCAGAGACCCCCATTGGTCAGATTTTGATGCTTTAAGAGATGCATGGTGGAGAATGGCATGATTTAGAACGTGGGTCGAAGTCAGATTCTCAATTTGAATTGGTTTGGATTGATTTAAGGAGCTCCAGAGATTCCAGGCCAGGAAGCTGTTAAGGGGTGGCCGTTGGAGATGGCGAACAACAGACAGAAGTCCGGCCGAGGAAGTCCGAAGGCCAGAGTCTGGGGGGAAAAAAGATGGCTGACACGGAAGTTATGACATTTAGGCCAGGCGGCAATCGGAAACCCGAGGCCCGAAGGCCGGAAGGACGCAAGGGGTTCACCGCCGAGATATTTTACAATGGCTTGAACGGCGGCGGTGAAGGGGACTCCGGGACCTGGCGGCCGGAAAGACAGTGAATGACGGCCGCCTGAAAGATATGTATATCATTGAGCAGCGACGGCAAGGAAACACTCGGGGCCCAGCCTCCCGAGAGGACGCAAGGCGACGGCTGCCGTGAGGTTTCGGCTCGGATCGGGCGACGGCGACAGTGAAGAGATCCCCAGGGCCCAAAGGTTGGATAGCCGGCAGGGTTCCACCATGAATGACAGCGGAACCATCACGGAGTTCCAAAGATGGAACTCCGGACGGCCGGGCCCAAAGTGTCCCGGGGCATGGCAAATCGTAGGCAGAATACGAACGGACAAACGAGGCCTGGCAAGGGGGATAGCCACCGGCATGCAGCCACACACTGGAATGGGATGGCAAAAGAGGGGACCAGGCCCGAGGGGGCCAGTCGCCCTCTGCGAAGAATGGCCATGCAATGGGCGAGCCCCAGATCGACAGGGAAGGTCATCGCGATTGGTTTAGGAGATTTTAAAACATGGGTTGGGGGCGCAATGGGGTTTTCCTTAATTTTATCCAATTTAATTATTTGTTCAATTCATTTTAAATCCCCAAAATGATCAAAAATGATGGGAGGGCGAACGGAAAAAACCCACCTCGAAAATGCTAAGCGGGAAGTTGTAGGATCCACTGGTGGGGTCGACGAGGTGAATTTGATGGCAATGGTGGTGACACTTTCGATGGCGATGGGCTCCAGATAATTGGCTCTACAACTCACTTCAACTCGGACAATTCGAACAATGAAAATGACTTTGGGGAGTCAGGCCTTATATACCCCATCTGCCATTAATGCTCTCATTAATTACACGTACGACTGCGCTAAAAGTTGGTGGATTTCAAAATTGAGTCAGCGGCGGCGGCAGAGACTCTGGGATCCGGTAGGCAGGAAGCCGCACAACGACGGCCGCCGTGAGAATTTGCGATGACTTCAAATGGCGGCGGCAAACATCATCCCAGGACCCGGAGGGCGGGGCACTGACGGAAGATTGCCACTGAGGGACTTTGCTTTGCATTTGAACGGCGGCGGCGAGCAACACCCGGGGGCCCGAGGGGTGGGCGGCCGACTGAGGATCGCCATCGCGGACGGCGATCTAGGGACGGAAGTCTGGACGAACTTCCAGCGCTTCCAGGCCAGGAAATCGAAGAGAAGCAGAAGATGATGGGCGAGCTCGAGCGGAAAAAAAAGGGAACACGGGGCGGCGAACACAAAGGGGGAAGCCCGATAAGGGAACCGGAGACCCGGGCGGAGGGGGGGACTGCCCCAGATGAAAAGGCCCAAAAGGAACCCACAAGGCCCCGGATGAGCAAAAACCAAAAAGGAGGCATGGTCGATTTTTAGGATGAAACCTTGAGTAGTATCGACCATGCGAACGTCAAAACAAAGGAGGCAGCCAGAAGACCCGACATGAAAAAAAAGAGGGTCCCTGTTCGACAGGTGGCGTGGAGGGCACAAGATTCATTATGTCATATACCCTATTTTGCGTTCTATTATGTTATTTGTTTATTTTTATTCATCTTTTTTTACTACCCATTATTTTATTTTGGCTCTTTTTTATATGGTATCAAACATAGGTTTTTAGTGTTGAAGGGTTAAGTAATTTCTAGATTGGTTTTTCTAGCTACAAAATATTTGAAATTGGCTTACTATATTTGTTTTAACAATATTTTTTTTAGGTTGTCTTTCTTTTAGTATCATTGATGTAAAAGTATGCATATAATGTCTTATATCATGCAATATTTGACTAAAGATTGTACACACCCAAGATTTAGGAACTTCTATGAAAGCACAATAGAGATAAGCTATGAGACAATAATTTTATTATATAAAAAGATGCAAATAAAATTACACTGAATTACAAATAGAACCCCTTGGTTAAATATACCAAGGTGAAATGTAGGATTGCATAAGATTATAACATGCGTCTTAGTCATATGAATTGAGACATAAAATGATAAGTATCATATGTGTGCCCTAAGTAAACTTAAGTGACTGGTGTGAATAGGACCTAGGTGATGAAATAACTAGGTAAAACACCCCTTTCACACAAAAAATTGGCTCTATAATTGAAGGTTTCACTAAGTTTTTTATAGAAGTTTTGTTTGTAAGTTAAATTATTATAGTTAAGAATGTTATAAGAGAAAAGATGCTATGGAGGATGATCAATAAAAAAATGATAGAGCTTCAACCAAATGATAAAGAAAAAATAATCTAAAAATTAAGTAGGTAAGATGTATTATTGGTAAATCTTTGAGCTTGAACCCTAGTAGAATATGTGTTGATGTGGATAATGTAATAGAGCTATGAGAAAAAATTTAAATGATTTTAAAATGTAGATATTGCTAGCATGCTTACTATAGATTAAAAAATTGGTTAAATAAGATATGGTTAATTTTTAGAAAAATGATTGATTACATAATTGAAATTATATATATTTAAATATTCAATTAAAGAAAATAGATGTTAAATATGTACAAATAGATTTTTAGTTGATTGTACTTTTTGAAAGAAAGCTTCACTAGTCTTAATAAATATTAAAAGAATCAATAAATGAGGTTATTTAATTAAATCCCAGTAGCCCCAACAATGTTTTGATAAATTTGTAATTTAGTTTTAAAATTAAGAATTTCAACCTAATAAAGATGGATAAATTAAGAAGAATCATGTATACAAAATAAAGGTTTAATCATTTTCTTTATATTTCGATGGAAGAAAAAATTATAAGATTTGTCATTCTTACAAATTTTTTTAGAAATTATGGTAAAGAAACACAAGAAGGTAGGTATTGTGGAGGTGAAGACCACATTGAAAAGAATTGTTTAAAGAAGAGGAACAATGAAAGAAAATATAAACCTAAGCAAGAAAAGTTAATGAATGAAAAGATGCATAAACATGTAGTTTTTTAGTCATCTCCTTCAAGAAAACAAGAAAAACTATTTCTAGACTAAAAAGTCTATTATTAAGGGGTGATACTTTGCTTTAGATTCTAATAAGAAATGAATTTTAGATCGAAGGGCATTTTTTCACATGGATAGAGTTATATTTTTTTTTAATTCATTTTCATCAAGAGAAGAGTTCACATTAAGAAATTACCATTGGAAATAAACTGAAACTTACAATTTTATGGACACCAACTATTAATGTAAAAAAAATATTTTAGAAAGATATTTATGGGTGAATCTTATTTTAATATGTACAATTTTTCAAGCTAGTTATGAATTTATTAGCACTCGCAATATTATGGGAGAAGCCAAAGCTTTGAAATTGTTGAGAATGTTTAACATGATAGAGTTTACTATTAAAAGAGGATAGTAGTATAATATTCCCTTTTTCTTTGTACATGATATGTGATTATCTAATCAGTTTTAAAGGAATGTTAAGAATGTAAGATTGTCAGAATCTTTTAAAGATTGGAAGTCAAAATTATCTAAAAATATAACACTTCAAATTCTAAAATAGACAATATAATTGTAAAAATACAACATTCTAAATTTTGGATGATATTATGTAATACAAAAGCAAATTTAATTCAATGAGTAATATATAATACACAAAACAACTTAGAGTAGAATTTTATTTCAACCATACACCATGTTTTATGCTCTAACTACTATTTGTTGGTTACTATCTTGTTTCCTCACAAGCTCATTCTTTTCCTGACTTTTTAACATATACGAAGGTTGTGAGCCACCAATTTGGATGGATGGTTAATCAAAAGGAAGCCGATCAACAAATAAGAACTCGAAACCTGTTGTAAATGGTTTTGGGTCCATTCAAAACTTTGTTTTCCTCTTTTCAAAAACAAATCAGAACTCATCTCAAAACAATCTTTCGATAGAAATAATAAAATAATACTAAGTTAGTTGCACTTAATAAATCCTTTGTAATTCTTTTATGTGAAAAAATGATTTTGATGAACATTATGCCATGTTTAGAACAATGTTTCCCATAGACTATGAGCACAATAAACATATATAGTTAATGCATTCAATTTTTGTAGAACAATGAACATGCATTGCACAAACAAAAGCCAAAAAACCCACAAGATTTTGAACAAACAATAGAAAAACCAAAATTTGTGCATAGAAAACCCAACAATTGCCTAAGATTTCATGAACTAACTATGCATTCACTTCTTTGCACCCATATGCAAAAGACACAACCAACAAAGATTGCAAGATTTCCATTCAATGCATTAAACATGTGTTCACTACTTGAGCACCAGGCCACGGCCAAAGCTACCAACTAAAAAATTTGCAACAATGTATAATGTTCCCATATTTTACTAATTTACTTAAAGAAAATCAACCAAAATAAAAAACTGACCTAGTCAAACCAATAGAAAAAGAGATAAACCGCAACTTTCAAGCATAAAAATATGTATTTAAATCCCGACTATAGGAAAAAGTCAAAAATATTTTAGTTTTATGTGATCAACTATAAATAACAATGCTTGTCTATCATTTCCTACATTGCACACATTGTGAATGTCAAATGAATGCACTAATGGTAACAATGATAAAAAGTGTTTTATTTGAACATGTGAGAATATAGACTTGGAAAAAAATTGTCTATTCACGAATGGATTACAATAACACTATATTGTTGCTATATACGACAATGGCTACTTTGTTTTTGTAGGCACTAGCCTAATAGTAAACCCTGTAAAATTTGGATTCAATGACTAGATGTTTGGAAAAATTCATTGCGTTCTTTTGTTTTGCTTCAGTATTTGTTATTTTCCTCACAAGATTAAAACAATTTGTATTCAAACATTAAATATTTGCATCAATCTAGTTTTCAAGAATCCACACAAATAGAATCCATTAGTTGCCTAAGATTTCATGAATTAATTATGCATTCACTACTTTCCTACCTACCAACTCTCCAACACATTTAGCACAATTTGTATTCAATGAATCAAACATGTATTCATTGGTTGACGAAAAAGAAAAATCCTAACTATACAAAAAGGACAAAAATATTTCAAACAACACAATCTAATAGATCAAACAACTAATTCACAACAAAATGCAAGCAATGCAATTGTAAACCAACAATGGCACAAAGAAAAATATACCAAAAAAATAGAATTTAATTTTCCACCAAAAGTTTGAGAACAACAAGTAACTAGTTGAAAACCAAATCCAACAAAACTTACAATATATAATGTCCCCATATCTTCCTGATTTGCTTAAAGAAAAATGAACAAAAATAAAAACTTGGCCCACTCAAACCAATAGAAAAAGAGATAAACAATAATGTTCAAGCACACAAAATACCCCTTAAAATCTTAACTTTAGCAAAAAGTAAAAAATATTTTAAACAACACAATCTCATTGGTGATGCACCTAATTGAAAAGAAAATGCAACTGATGTAATAGTAAAAAACCCACCTATCCATAGGAACAAACAGCTACAATAGTAAGTTGTTTTTCAACAAAAAAAGTTTCATATTTATGAATTACATTACACAGCAATGACTATGCTCATCTGTGTATTGAGTAAGTCAGATTCCTAAACTGGAATTCTCCTTTACTATTCACAACTCTTCCAAAACATAAATTTTATGAACATTGGAAGACTAAAAATTCATTGCAAACAAACAAGAACAATGATATAGGAGTCTAACCTTGATGTTCCTTGTTCAACAACCAACTATATTTATGCTAATACAAATGTCTACCTCCACCAACAATTGCAAGCAATGGTTCCTATTACATAGACAAAAGACACAAATTAACACAATAAAACACATGTAATATGCTATCCAAAAACATGAGCCACACAAAAAGAACTAAAATTTACAAGAAAATAGACCAACATGATAATTTTAGCAAACATTTTGGGTTACGCCTTGCAACAACAACTAAGTATCATAGATACAGAGAGAAGCCACTCACCAGCAATACAGTGGCATAGAATAACAAAGACGCATGGACCAAATGAAAAGCTTAAAACATAAAAGCTTTAGAAGAGACAACAAACAAATAACAATAAGCACAAATAAAACCTAGTACTTGCAACTGATTTCATGAATTAACTATGCATATAAATAGAAACAAAACTCACCAGTTACATACCATTCCTACTGCTCCTCCCTTGATCAAACACTACACAAAATGTCGCAACCAATAGTGAAAAACACACAAGCTTCTCAAGAAACAATTAAAAAACAATAAGGACAAACCAACCCTCCAACACATGTCATGCAATTTTCTTGCCAACCTTTGCTCATAGGCTAACACAGTGATAAACACATAGTTAATGCATTTCAACTTTTACAAAATAACAAACATGCAAAAGTGCAACAGACATCCAAAAATCCCACAAGCTTTTGAACAAAGATTAAAAAAATAGGAATAACCACATACAAAACCCAACACCCGCCTAATATTTCAAGAACTAACTATGCATTCACTTCATTTTTACCAACATGAAAAACCACAACCAAAATCTAGCAACATTCAAGCTTTTAAACAAACAACAATAGTCACAAATAAAACCCAGTACTCGCATAAGATTTTGTGAATTAATTATGCACTCGCTGCTTCTGTA
Source organism: Sequoia sempervirens (assembly GCA_007258455.2). Classification (NCBI taxonomy): domain Eukaryota; kingdom Viridiplantae; phylum Streptophyta; class Pinopsida; order Cupressales; family Cupressaceae; genus Sequoia; species Sequoia sempervirens. The sequence continues at coordinate 335,515,173 of VDFB02000017.1, read as the reverse complement.
CTCACCAAACCTTCACCACATCTCACACACTTTGCTTTCCAAGCATTGTTGATACCCTGCTACCCACGCAATCAATAAACACATAATCAATGCAAATTCACTTGCATGTTATCCCTTGTCATGCATATGTAATGCACTATACCCATTCGCACTGTTACACCTTGTAACAACAAGCAATACTTGTAGTCATCAAGTGTTCAAAAACACAACCAAGCGATTCAACACTAGTACACTTTTGCAGAATACCAAATATGTAAAAGTGCAACCAATAGCTAAAAAACCGACAAAGCTTTCAATAAACCATAAACAAACAAAGGCCAACACTCGCCTAAGATTTCATGGATTAAACATGCATTCATTGCACATATACCCACATACAAATATGCAAGGAAAAGCCACAAAACCCATAATCTTTCTAACAAACAATAATAAAACAAAAATAAGTACAAACAAAAATCCAACACTCACCCAAGATTTCATGAACTCATTATCTGTTCAATGCATATGCACCCACACACTACACATGTACCCACATGCAATAATGCAATGAAGAGCTAAAATACCCACAAACTTTCTAACAAACGATAGTCAAACAACAATAAGCACCAACAAAACCCAGAACTCCACCAACATTTAATGAATTAGATATGCGTTCACTGCATATGTACCCGCATTATAGAAGACATTGCTAAAAGCATTCAATTTTCCCTATGATGCTTCCAGTTATCGAGTCTAAAAAACAAACAGATGTGCCACTCACTAGTTGCGCACCGTTACCATTGCACACAATGACAAATGTCAAACACAACAATGCACAACCACAAACACGCAAGTTTTTCAACAAACAATAAACAAGCAATATGAAAATTAACCAAGCATTCTCTGCTTATCTTCACACCAGCTGTCCAACACATATCGCGAGGTTTGCATTTAATGCATTAAACATGCATTCACAGTTTCAGTACTAGCTCACCGCCAAAGGTGGCCAAACGAAATATTTACACTGATGTATAATTTTTCCATATTTTTTTAATTTACTTAATGCCAAAGCAAGAAAAATAAAAATCTATCTACTCAAACCAATAGAAAAAGAGATAAACCGTAATTTTCAAACACCAAAAATATGCCCTAAAATCCAAACTATAGGAAAAAGTCAAAAATAATTTAAACATCACAACCTCATTGACCGAACGACTAGGAAAAAGAAAATGCATGGATTGCAATAATAAACCAGATTATCGACATTAACTAATAATTATTGTTAGATATATAATTAATATAAATAACTATTCTCATATACTATAAACTCAAATGCTATGTCAAATTTTAAAGTTAAAAATAAAATAAATATATATACATAAAAGCTGTCTAGCGTCGAAATAGTATAACTCTAGAACATTTACGATTATTATATACGACGATTTTTTTTGTTGTATAAGGAAAGTGGTCAAGTGCTAGGCGTACAAGGAACGGGTCTCCAATTCATTATCAAGCCGGGCAATGGTATAAACGATTATGGAGACGGAATGGCTTTCTTCATGTCACCTTTCGAGTTGGAACAACCAGTGGCCGCTTTTGGCGGAGGTTTCAGCTTATTTAACGGGACAAATTTTAGTAAATCATTCTATCAGATTGTTGCTTTGGAATTTGACACTTACAAGAATGATTGGGATCCTGATGACAGCCATGTGGGAATCGACGTCAATAGTGTTATCTCTAAGGCAAATGTTTAATTGACAAATCTAACTGCGAACTACAGCCATTGTGATAGAAATCTAAAGGATAAAAAGCAATGGCACGTGTGGGTTGACTATGCTGGGAAAGCAAAGAGGCTGCAAGTGTTTCTCTTCTGTAATGGTTCTAAACCTCCAGCCCCAATCTTATCGCATGATATAGATCTGCTGGACTCTCTCCCACAAAACATCCAGGTTGGTCTATCGGCTTCTAGTGGAGCCTCAACAGAGACACATACTGTAAACGTGTGGAATTTTTCTTATGAAACTTCGTGGGAAGTTTCACCTGCACCTCCTCCAAATAGCACTTCCGTTGCACAGAACCCTTCAAAGGACAGGAACAACAACAATTCTGTCAAAGTTATTTTGATATCAGTGTTCTCCAGCGCTGCAGTTCTCTGCGCTTTCATATTCGTTGGCCTGCGGTGGAGATTTAGAAAAAGCATACTGGGTGGTGAGAAAGGTGAAGAAAGCGATGTAGAGTTGGGTGAACGGTTTTCTCAGGGTCCCCAAAAATTCTCCTACGCCGAGCTCAGTGCTGCGACAAGAAACTTCAGCGAAGATGAAAAGCTTGGGCAAGGCGGCTTTGGTGGCGTGTACAAAGGCATCCTGCCTGGCACGGCAGAGGCGGTGGCTGTGAAGAGAATATGCCGAGGCTCCAAACAAGGAAGAAAGGAATATGTTTCAGAGGTTACCATAATCAGTAAGATCAGACACCGTAACCTTGTGCAGGTTTTAGGATGGTGCCAACAAAAGTGCGAGTCACTTCTAGTCTACGAATACCTGCCAAACGGGAGTCTCGAGAAATATATTTTTGGGGAGGAGGAGGATACTCTGAATTGGGACCGAAGGTATAGTATCGCATGTGATATAGCTTCTACTCTTGTTTATCTCCACGAAGATTGGCATCAGCGCGTTGTTCACAGAGATGTTAAGGCCAGCAACGTAATGCTGGATTCTAATTTCAACGCCAAGCTGGGGGATTTTGGTTTGGCAAGACTGGTGGAGCGTGATCAGGTGGCCTCCCATACGACCGTGGTGGCAGGTACGCTGGGATATTTAGGTCCCGAGTGCGTCATAACGGGAAAGGCCAGTCCAGAGGCAGACGTGTACAGCTTTGGGGCGGTTGCATTGGAAATTGTTTGCGGAAGGTGGACTGTTGACCGTGTTAATTTATGTAGTTTGGACAGGTGTTTCCATTCTCAAGAAGTGTTTATTTAATTATTTAATTATTTTCTAGAGACTTATAGAAAGGGCTGAGTTGTCTAGATAATTATGTAATTAAATAATTGATTCTTCTAGAGACTTCTAGAATCCAGTTAGTTAGGATTGTTAGAGTCTATTTAATCTTAGCCATTGATTGAGATTAAATCATGGCCATTGGTTTTCCAATGAGAAAAGTATAAAAGGGGATCAATGGGCATTTGGAGAACACAAGTAGATAGACTTGAGAAAGACTTGCAGTGATAGCAAATAGATTTGCATTGAGAGCAAATAGTCTTGCAGTGATAGCAAGGGCGCAATGATAGCAAGAGCGCAGTGATAGCATTGGGGATAGCAATTATGGAATTTCAGTGGGAAAATTGAGGGAATAATTTCCAGAAAAGAATATTGTCGGAGCTCTTTCAGTAAGAGGCAAGCAGTTTATGTATTCTTTAATTTGCTGAAATTTAATTAAATTCTTCATCTGCAATAGTGGTTTTCCCTTCGGGGTTTTTCCACGGACAATTTTTCCAAAAATATTGTGTTTATTATTGTGCGTGATTTCTTCTCTATTCTTGTGAGTTTATTAGTGAAGTTGTAGTTGTGTTATTTTTCGATATTCGCTGTGAATTGATTTTTCGGAGTCAAATAATCTATATTAGATAAGAGATTAATAATCAGTAATTGCAATAGAATTTTCACAGACTGCTCACTTGGTGAACATAATTGCAGATTGGTCAAATGGGTTTGGGATTTGTATGGACGGGGAAAGCTTTCAAATGCCACAGATCAAAAAATTAGAGGAAATTTTAATGAGATAGAAATAGAGCGGCTGATGTTGGTGGAGCTGTTGTGTTCTCATCCAAACCCCACATCAAGACCTACAACGAGAGTGGTGTTAAAGATATTAAAAAGGGATGTAGAATTGGCATATGTTCCTCTGGATTTGCCAGTAGCTGTGTACAATGAACCTCTTCTTCTTGGTGTGACGTCAGCCTCGTCAACGTCGTCCACACTACACTCCTCCTTTGTGAATGAAATGTTGTCACTTAATGCGTCAGTTTTGTTGTCATCTACGGCTTCAAGTAGCTCAGGGAAAGTTTACAGCCCTCTACTGTTCAACACAAGATTTCAGGAGCTTAAAGTCTGTCAATTTGTTAGTGAATAATAACATTGTCTTGGGTTTTCTAGATTTAATCTAGCTCTCTACAAATTTTTAGAGTTTAGAAAAAAATACAGAATATTAGAAATCTTAACATATAATATGCGATTCGACTTGTCTATAAATCAACTGTGGGATTAATATTAATTTGAAGTTAAAGAGTTGTGTAGTGTGAAATTGTAAATGGTGTTTGTTGTTTTTAATGTAAATTAGTTTTATATAATGTGTTTTATATTTTATTTTTATAGTATTGTGTTTTTTTTTAATTTTGTTGTGTTTATCATAGTACATTTAAAAAATCATTTTCTTGGAATATTATTATAAGAATAATTATTATTTTTAAATTATTTTCATGGTATCAAGATAATGTTTCTTTTCTGAAATTGTTGTTGTGCTTCTTAAGAAGATTGTTTAAATTGTTTGGTTAAATTCCTCCCTTGAATAGATTTTACTCACATTATGGACTCTATCAATATTAAAGTTTTTCCTTTTCTAATAGAAGTGGTTTTTAGATTGGATATTTAGGATTAAAAATACTCTAAAAAAGGATTATTATTGATGAAGTTGTTGAGCCTAAGATGGAAAAAGAAATTCTTTGGGGACTAGTAGGCTTGATTAAATTGAATTATTGATAAAGTTTTGTGTCCAAATCAAATAGATAATTGATGATTTAAACAGTCAGTAAAATTTTGTAAAAAGTTAAGAGTAAGGCTATATGGATGTTGATATTGCTAATCTCTATAACATAAAAGAAAAAAAATGTGGAATTAGGAGTCAAGAAATTTAAAAAATAAATGTTATATTCTTGCATCAAAAACTCTAATTTGAAACTTCAATTTAAAAAGAGGACCAAGAGTATAAGAAGATTATATTAGCTAATTGATATAGTTAAAAGTAAACTTTCTCCAACCTTGAAATTATTTCAAAAATATAGAAAAAATGTGATTCAAGTGAGTCACAATACCCCCCAACAATATTTTAATATAGTTTGGAAGTCAATTTTAAATGTAGAGTCTCAACTCATTATGGAGGGAAATATCAATAAAGCTTATGCACCTCTGTTGCAAAAGGAAAATAATTTTCTAAACGTTTTGAAATGAATCAAAGTCTTAAGTCATTTCATGATAAAAAATTTTTTGAAGACATTTAATAAAAATATGGGAATGATGATGTAACACATAAATATAAAATAAAATTAATTGATTGTATGAACTATAGAGGCAAGAATCACATTCATAAATTCTATTTAAAAAAGAGACAAGATCAAAGGCGACAATATAGTCATAAAGTGCAAAAAGGATATAAAGAAACAAGAAATTATGGTTGAGACAATAATTAATTTTTTTGGGAAAATAAAACCAAGGAACAAAAGAAATTATTCACGAGTTATTCTAAGTTAAATTTGAACCAAAAATATTATCTACTCACTAAGGGTAATTTTCTTTAACTTGAAAATAATAGATGCTAGAATGAAATATATATTTTCACATGACTAGTGATAGATCATTGTTTGATGATTTTTTTTAAGAGAAGAATACAAAAATTCAATAAATTACCATTGGAAATCAAGTAAAATTATCTATTTTAGTTTCATAAGTGTTGGCTTGAAGAATAGAAATTCGTAAAGTATTGTTTTGTTCAAGGGCTGAGGAATCAATCTTCTTGTAATCTATAAATATATTCAAGAAACATATGAACATATTTCTTGAAATGATCAAACTATCACAATACTACTCTTTTCAAGCTTCTTGTTTTTATTCATGATGAAGCTCATAATTTTTTTATTATTCATAATATTTAATTATATGTTAAAATAATAGAATGATAGGAATTTGCATATAAATTAAAAGAAAATGCAAGATATGTGATGTAACCATATAATTTTACTTTTAACTAAGATATTAGTATTTGAAGGTATTAATGAAGGCCATGTTTCAAGTAAACATCATTATTTTTTTCTTCAAGACATGTATAGAGATCCAAATATTCTCTACATCTTATCCATAGTCATCCATGTGGACCTGTAGACACTCAAAAAGTCTTGATTGGTATTATGCATCTGATTCTAATTAACTAACATCATTTCTTCCTAAATCACTTCAGACTAACTAATTAATTAAATAATCTTTATTATTTAGTTAAATTCATCAACTTTTGCTATTAATCAAATAATTGACTTCATTAGATTAATTCAATTCCTTCTAACTAATGTTCATCCTATTTAAGTAAAATCAAATCATTTAATTAAATCCCCCAAAAGCCCTCTCATTTGATTAAATAAATCAAACTATTTAATTAACTTTCACAAATCCCGTAACCCACTTGAGTTGATTAATTTTGTATTAATTAACTTTAGTTCACCTCCTAATCATCATTACCCATTTCTCTAGCTTTTAACTTCACTAAAGTTAAATCAACCCATGGTCAACCAACCAATTGCACGTGAAAATAATTTCTTCTAATCAACTAAATAGATAATTTTTCTCACAATGGAATATTCCTAGGAATATTCCTCTCAAAAATCCCTTCATTCAAATTCCCTCCAAATGGGTTTTAAAGCCTCTTGCAAACTCACAAATACCTCTAACAAAGGAATTTAATTGCACTTAAATGTTGTTTTGTCCCTCTTACACCTCAACAACATTCTCTTACATCTTGTAGTGAAGAGGGATTTACTACTCATGAATCTCTTTATTCTCAAGAGATTCCCAAGGTGAAAACTACCTTAGGGAACAAAGTGAGAGTTCTAGATTCAGAAAGAGAAAATCACAAACGTTTTCTAGAAAGACTAATGCTCTCTCAACCAAAGGATGGCAACACAGAAGAAGGATGATAGTGTGGCACATTAGAGTCCGAGAGGTATATTGGCATCTTGTGTAGACCAAAAACTAATTTTATCAAAGAAAAAGGAAAAGTTACTACTGACAATTAGATTGCTAAGAACTTATAGAGCATAGGAAAATAATAGAATATAATAGCACTAAAATAAAGTGAACTATAATGATAAAGTAAGAGAATAAGAATAGGAACTTCTCACAACAACCTAAGTAATGAAGCCTCTAGCTAGTAGATCATCAACACTTGAATGCGTAAGATTGAGAGAAAATGTTGGGGCTGTATAGGGGTTTGCCTCAATCAAACCCCCATTTTGGTGTTCCCACCACCACAGACAACCAAATAGATAGATAGATAGAGACAATATGAATGAAATGAATGCAAGAGTGATAAAAGAAATGTCTGCTCAAGGAGGAGAACCCAGGTATCATAGGTATGTTCTAATACCAAGATCCTCACAAGCACAAGGTAGGGGAGATATCAACTACGAGGATTAAGGAAGCCAAAGAGAACAAGGACGAAAGAGAGGGATGTGAGAGCCAAGAGAGTTGCAAAGAGTGTTGTAAGGATGTGAGAGTGCTTGAGGCTATAGTAACAAGTGAGAAATTTGTTCAATCAAGAGAGTAAAGAGGGAAAGGAGAGTGCATGCAAGAGAGAAATCTCAAGAGTTAAGCTAAGAAGGCCTAACAGATTGAAAATATAGCTTTTAAAGAGAGAATAAGAGCAAAAGGAAGCTTCCCAAGAGCTTATAAAGCATCTCAGGCCATTACCACTGACAAAACTTGTTGACAAGTGGCAAACATGCTTGAAAATGATCATTTGAATGTTGAAACATCACAGTATGCTAGCACATTGCGCATAGGTCCATGCGACCCACTAGTGTTGAGAAACATCATGCTACAAAATGGCAAGAATGAGAAAAGTACACTTGGTTCAATGCAAAGCTGACGCATGAGGGCAGCTACTAGAAATGGGTCCTGAGCATCTTGAGAAGGAAAAAGGATGATGCAGGGGCTAAAATAAGCCTACATAAATGCTAGGGGAGTGAAGACTAAAGCAGATGCAAGAATGTATATGAAATTGCAAGGGGAGCAATTTTATGACATTACATTTTTCCCCCACTTTAGTGGGAATATGAATCTATGCTAATGTGCACAGTAAAGGAAATCTACTAAACATAAATAACATCATCATACCAAAAAGGATACTATAGAGGAAGCATACAACCCTTCAAACCAAAGAAGGATACCTCCACACTAAAGACCAACAAAAAAAACACATTAGACAAGAAAGACCTGTGCAAGACAACAAGGTTAGAACATAAAAAGTCATTGTTAGAACATCTAAAAACACATACAAATATGTACCCACAAAAAACTAAAGGATTTGAGTCAGTGAAGTAAAAGAGACCTCGATGTAAAAGGTTTTCTCAATACTATGTGTCATCCACAAATTAAAAATGATAACACCTAGGATAATTCTAAAACAAAGAGAAGAATGTAAGGATTGATCACCTCAAGAGAAGAATGCAGCCAAAAGTCAGGGAAGCAACCAATATCAAAGAGAGAAAGAGCATATACTTAGGATGAAGAAGATGCAATTCTTTGATCCTATATACACAATTCTAAGTAGAAAGAGATTGAAGAGAAAAGAGAATGGGATTTAAGAGGGGAATGAAAATTCCAAAAGAGATGGCTCCACAAGTCCTTAGACCCAGAGAGAGTTGAAAAAATTCACCACAAATTCGTAGACCTATAGAAGTTGATCAAAAGGATTTTTACATACTCTCTCCTACAAATTTGAAACAACTGCACCAAAGGACCATAAACCAATAGTGAATAGATCTCGTAGGATGAAAGCATTTTACACATTCATAGACTTACAAAGAAGGTGCCCCAAGTACTCTCTCCTAAGGGAAGCTTGATGTAGGGGACTCCGTAGAGTCAGATTAGGTCCTTATAGGTGCTCAATCCTACAAGGTTGATTGAAAAGTAGTCAAATAGGAACACTTGCAAAGCACCATGTTAATCCATAGACTAAGCATTTAGGCAAGCTTGATGTAAAGGAGATCTATAGGTTCTCAATCTTGTAGAGCAAGACTAATCAGATGAACCTGTAGCTACTAGAAGCTACATTGTAGGATATTCATAGAAAAGAAGGGTCTAGTTAAGCTGCCCCCAAGCTAGAAGCTAAGATATAAGATAGGTCTAGTTAGGTTGCCCCCAAGCTAGACACCTAAAATCCACTTGAGAGAAAATATTTCAAAGGAGGTCCATCGAGAACCCTTCAAAAGAAAAAAAAGAGATCCACTCAATGGACACTTCATTGAAGGACATAGAGATGAGAGGAGGTCCTTAGAAGGATGAACATCTCTAGAAAAAGTTATCACTACCCCCAACATATAGGGGAGTCGAACCATGCAAGATACTTAGAACATACAAGATAGAGGTAGACTTGAATATCACTTGTCATTTGAAGAAGAGGTAGGTACATCAGAAAATAAATGAGTGATGGTACCTAATTCAAGAAGTTGTATTTTATCCATCAAGGCCTTACATTTACTAGTGTAATGGCCAGACACTCGATGGTATGCACAAAAATAATGTTTTTTCTTTATCGTGCTTATAGAATTTCTTATGTTTAGGAGAAGGAATAGTAATCAAGTGGGCTTTTAGAAGCCTCAACAAAATATGCTTTTGCTCATATAGAGAATGAGGAGTAGGAAGCAACCATTTCTCTTGTGGAGAAAAGTTTGACTGCTCATAAGAAGACCTAAAGATAGCAAACAATGGAGGATGAATCAATCCAAGAGAACAAGGTTTAGTAGAAATCACATCCACATTCGACAATGGTTTCTTTTTAGATTTCTCATTCGAGCAATCAAGCCCCAAATTATGCTTATGTGGTACAAATTATATAGGGACCTAAATGTCTTGTTCATTATGCCCACAACCTTTACACCCATAACCATATTTAGAGACAAGTTTAAAGCTAGGGCCATAATGTGTCTGCAAATCTTGAGGAGGACTTGCATAGAAAGCATTATTCCAACAATGGGGATTATACTCCTCTATAGGATGTCCATCAACCTTCTTGAAAAGAGTACCATCATTAACCTCTTTAATAAAAGTGTGACCATATTCCTTAGAAGGAGAATGATTAGGATTAAGAACATTACAATTATTGCCCACATTATCCCACGATACAGAAGAATAATCATCTTTGATAGTGGATGCAGATGATGTTATCGAAAGGTGAAAAAGTGGATCGGGTCGACTTTACATTCCATGATGAAGGATTATGTAAAGTCTAAAGAACGCCAATCATCACCAACACATGCATTCTTTTGAGAAGAGGTAGAAGGAGCATACATAAGATTTCTTAGTTCAGAAGGATCTTCTTCAGGGACATCTACCTCAAGAGTATCCTTTATAATTGGTACTACTGGAGTAGACATGAATGCTTTCAAAGATACTAAAGGGATAAGAGTAGGCACAACAAAAACTTGACTGACAGCTACCATCTCACAGAAGTGCATAGCATTAGGGTTAGCCTTGACTATGATTACTTGATTGTTACAAATGAATTTAATAAATTTATGCGAGGTAGATGGGATTTCACCCATAACATGAATCCATGGTCTACCAATAAGAAGCTTATATGGTAATTTTTCCAACATAACATATATAAGGGTTGGTACAGTAATGGGTCCCAATCTCAAAGGTAATACAATTGTGCCTAAGTCTAGTTGACCAACATTATCAAACCCATGAATAACAATGAAGAATCATTATTAAGAGAAGATGAATCAATATTAATCTAGGGAAATAGACCAATGCTACATACATTGAGCATTGAAATAGTATCAAATAAAGTATGTATAATGTCAATGTTATTAATATTAACTATAATCATTAAAGGATCTACTTGTTTCTACACATCTAGGGGTAGAAGTTCTTGCAGATAGAACATGATATTCAGCGAATCTACAAAAATATCATCCATCAACACATTAACATCTTTTGGCCTAGTGGAGGCAGGCAAGAGGATTTTTTGTAAGGCTTCTTGGAGCATACGTTGATAAACCGGAGTAGATTGAATCAATTACCATAGTGAGATCTTGGATGGAGTATCATGGAGTTGCTCAACAAGATTGTAATCACCATGTGCTTTATTTGTAGGTTTAGGAGCTGAAGGAAGACTTGGTTGAGAAGGTGGTGAAGAAGTAGGTTGATCAAAATTTTGTTTATTCCTGCTATTCTTATAATTACATGCTATTTCCCTATAAGAGGGAGCCATAGAAAGATCAAGAGAATCACTATCAAATGGGAAACCATCAATAGAAAAAATCCTTTTAGGAGAATGACTAGTTGGAGTCAGATAAATGACTAGTCTCTTAGGCCTTTGAGGGGCATTAGATAAATAGATTAAATTTACAAAATCATCACAACTTATGGAACAATTATTCAAAGATATATTTTCAACATCGATCTAGGGAGGATGAAGCATGGACAAAGATTCATCATTTGCTAATGCATCATCTCTAGAAGACAATTCATTAGAATGAAGCGAAGGTAGAGTAATATTAAGAAAGGCATCACTGATTTCATCTTCTTGCAAAAATATATCCTTCAAAGAAAGAGGAATCTCATGACAAGGATCAAAGATACAATGTCACATGGGAAAATCCAAGTTAGAATCACATACATGAAATGGAAGATCATTAAAATTTTGGGGTGGGTGCAAAAAGATCAGGGAGCAATTTGTGGCCAATTTTTTTTTAAAGTTATGATATCTCATAATGTGAGTGCATTATAATGCGATCACATTATAACACGCTTGCATGATGGCTTGGTGTGCTAAGCCTAAGGCTTGTCCACACTGAGCCATAATGCGAGCATGTTATAATGTGCGCACATTATAACGTGCTCACATTATGAGAAATTAAAAGAAAAAAATGGAAATCAAGCTCATTTGATTTGTCAATATTGTTTTTCTACCCATGGCCAAAATTCCTTCTTTTGCATGCTCACATTCTAGGAGAAGTGAATGAGTATGTGCAGGATCATCATGGAAAAAATAGGCCCATAAGTGGCAAAACCTTTAGAAAAATTAGAGTTAGGAAACTTGACGTAAAAATTTGAATAAGCTATCTATATTAGTTCAAAAATATGTAAGAATAGAATCTGTAGAAAATTGAATGTAGTTTCTAAACTACTAGGATTTTTTAAAAAAGAAATCTATTTGGTGAAAATTTGAAATTTCAATGCAGAGTACTTAAATTTCAGGAAAAATAAGAAGTAGGTGTCTGTTCTAACCACCCTAACCACAATAAAATGATAATATTTTTATAATATTTTAGATATAAGTAGAGGACTCATGTCCCGATGTGATGCATATTTTTGTAATTTTTTTCTAAGTAAATAATTAATTATGAATTTTTATCACAACTTTTAAAAAATATAAAAACTCATATTCCGACCACCTTAACTTTGTCAAAACTTCATGAAATTATTTTTCTTTTTTAATCCTATATTATGAAAAGCATAGAATGTGATGCATGTTTTAGATTCAAAAACGGATCTTGTATGAAAGCTATAGATGTTTTTCAATCACCCTATCAATCAGGACTTTAGTCATAATTTAAATAGAAAATGAATAATAATTACTTATTAAATTCAAAGTAAAGCATAATTTATATTGGTGGAAAGTTGAGAATCTCATTTAAAACCCTTTTCATTTCATCAATTTTGGGTAAAAAGTCACCACATACGGTATATGCAAGATCATCATGGAAAAAAGCCCATAAGTGGCAAAAATTCAAAAAATCAGAGTTAGGAAACTTGTAAAAATTGAATAAGTTATCTATATTATTTCAAAAATATGTAAGAATAGAATCTATAGAAAATTGAATGTAGTTTCTAAAGTACTAGGTTTATTTTAAAAAGAAAAATATCTATTTGGTGAAACTTTGAAATTTTAATGTAGTAGTACTTAAATTTCAGTGAAAAAATAAGAAATAGGTGTTTGTCTGACCACCCTAACCACAATAAAATGATAGTATTTTTTTATAATATTTTAGATATAAGTAGAGGACTTATGTCTAGATGAGATGCATATTTTTTTGTAATTTCTTTTCTAGTAAATAATTAATTATGAATTTTTTATTACAACTTTTAAAAAATATAAAAACTCATATGTCTGACCACCTTAACTTGGTCAAAACTTTATGAAATTCAATTTTCTTCTTTTTAATCCTATAGTATGCGAAGCATAGAACGTGATGCATGTTTTGGATTCAAAAAATGTGATACAATTTGAAAGCTATAGATGTTTTTCAATCATCCTATCAATTAAGGTTTTAGTCATAATTCAAATAGAATATGAATAATAATTATTTATTAAATTAAAAGTAAAGCATAATTTATATTGGTGGAAAGCTAAGAATCTCCTTTAAAAACCCTTTTTGTTTCATCAATTTTGGGTAAAAAAATAGTCATCAGCCACATACCCTACAAATACCCATCATATTGCCACTTTTTTGCCCATCATGATACTACACACACCCAAATCTTGTAATTTTTTCATCAAATTGTTGCTATTTTGTCACCAGGATGTTGCCATGCCGACAAGGAGGTCAAAGAGGTAAGGATTGCTTTTTTTGTTGTGAATTTTTTATTTTTAGGTTGTTTTTTATATTTATTTGTTGAATTTGTAGGAGATGATATTGAACCTGCAAACCCTCTTCAAAACCTCTTGAAAATCCTCAACAAGTAGAGAAACAAAAACAAGAACAAAATCCTTAACAAGCAAAGCAACAACAACATCAAAATAATCCCCAAGTTCAACAACCACAACAACAATCTCCTCCACTAATCCCTCAACATCCTCCTGGCACTGAGGAAAATTTAATGATTGAAATTGAAAACAATAAAAAAATAAATTGAGGATTTAATCATGAGGTTGAACAATCCAAACGGTTCAACCATGGAAAAAAAAACTTGCAAATTTATTGAAAGAAATGTTAAAACATGTGGATTCAATCAACAAACAATTAATTGGTTGGACAGATAGGAAGTAGGTGGTTAGGAATTTTTACTGGGATGAATTATCATATAAAGATGTAAAAGATCTAAAAATTACAAAATTAGATTTTTGTTCATTATTCACTAACCCACACACAAATGCAAATCTTAGCCTCAATGTGAAGAGGTTTCCTATCCATTGGTGCCACCACAAATAGATTAGGACCTTTTATTGGGATAGGTGGTACATGGTTTTTGATTACCTGCCATGCAACAATTTTGAAGTCCCACAATATTTCTTGAGGAAACTATATTGCGAGTTCATCTTGAACAATATCCTGAATTATTTTGATACGAGGGACTTCCAGGGGAGAGGTGGGGGGTCAGCTCAAGATAGACCTGGTGCACATAATGATCCTAGGCAGCAAGCAAGACAACCTCTCAGGTATGAGTAGGATCATGATGGGCCAAAAAGTGGCAATATGATGGGTATGTGGCTAATGACTTTTTTTAACCCAAAATTGATTAAACAAAAAGGGTTTTTAATGGAGATTCTCAGATTTCCACCAATATAAATTATGTTTTACTTTGAATTTAATAAGTAATTATAATTCATTTGTATTCAAATTACGACTAAAATCCTGTTTGCTAGGCTAGTTGTAAAACATCTATAGTTTTCAAACAGTATCAATTTTTTTGAGTCCAAAACATGTGTCACATTCTATGCTTCACATACTATAGGATTAAGAAAAGAAAGATTGAATTTCAAGAATTTTTGACCAAGTTAAGGTAGTCAGACATACACATTTTTTATATTTTTTAAAAGTTGTAATAAAAAATTCATAATTAATTATTTACTTGGAAAAAAATTACAAAAAAATATGCATCACATCAGGACATGAGTCCTCTAATTATATATAAAATATTATAAAAAAATATTATCATTTTATTGTGGTTAGGGTGGTTAGAGAGACACCTACTTATTTTTTTCCCTAAAATTTAAGTACTAGTACATTGAAATTTCAAATTTTCACCAAATAGATTTTTTTTTTTTAAAGAAAGTATTTTAGAAATTACATTCAATTTTCTACAAATTCTATTCTTACATATTTTTGAAATAATATAGATAAATTATTAAAAAAATTACGTCAAGTTACCTAACACTGATTTTTCTAAATGTTTTGCCACTTAAGCACTTTTTTTTTCCACGATGATCCTGCACATACCCTCTCGCTAGGCCACCTCATGGGCACATCGTTATCCCTTCCATCACAAAGGAGAGTGTCGAGGTAGACACTTTGTAGGCCATTAGCTCTTTGACCTAGAGTGTCATCCAACATGCTAGCCCTATACTACAACACCATCTAGGGGAGTCATCAAGTGGTGGGATTCAATGCCATTTGTGTCAGGCTTGTAGGGTGACTTTTTCATATGACCCCACCGACACTCAAGAGGCTACTACTCAGGATATGTCTACACCTATGAATATGGTGAGGGAAACTGACATTTTGAATGAGGCCTATGGCATCGATACTCAAACTGTAAATGTTAGCATATTCATTAAATTTAATTTATTAAATTTTAATTTTGAAATGCAAGATTAACTAAATTATTTTTATGATTTTAATAAAATTTTAGGGTCATAGTGTTGATATTGGATACATCAGCCCTACACCCACTTATTACTCCATTATACCTATCGTTGAGGTATGTAACTACTAAACAATTATAAATTTATTACATGTTAATAGCATTGTTTTATGAATGATATTCTAATATGTGATTTTGGACATTGAATAGACTAATATTGGAGGTTTTGAGGGAACACCTCCCAGTGCCAGTGGATTTAAACATACCTACACATAGGTAATAGAATAAAGAGTTTAACTAATGAATGTACTTAATAGATTTGTGTAGTTTATATTCATATCGTTGATTACATTGCATTTCACATCTTTCAAACTCAAAGCATTACTTCACATTCCATAACTAATAACTAGATGTTGATAGATGACAAATTTTCAAATACAATATAGTTGTTTAGAAATTCAACATAAGCAGTGATGCAATTACTTCACATAGCATAAGTAATAAGTAGGAGCAACTTCCAATTGCATTTTCTTGCCATGGCATTCCATGAGACCACTTTTTAATGAGGCATATTTTCAAATAGTTCACTTCCTTGTCTATGCTATAGATGCTTGGAAGAAATATATGAAAGAATAATAGTAAGAAATACCATAGACAAGGCAATGAGTTTTTTCCTAAAATTCCTCAAAGAAATTTGGTCTCATGGTGATGTTTATCACCAAGAGACCCAATTTCTTTGAGGAATTTTTTCGAAAAGCTCATTTCCTTTTCTATGCTACCACATTTTTCATACATGTCTACCAAAGCATTTTGTCAAATAGTTCATTTCCTTGCTACTATGGCTAAAATCCTAAAAAATGTGCATTCTAACAAACTATGGATGGTTGGAAAAAAATTATCAAATCATAATAGTAAGCAATAGGATAAACAAGGAAGTGAGTAGTTTAAAAAAATGTCTTGAATAAATATGGTCTCATGGTTATGGAATTCCATTCCATCACCATGAGACCACATTTCTTCAAGGCATTTCTTCAAATAGCCAACCACCTTTTCTATGCTACCACATTTTCCATACATTTGTATGAAATCATTTTATCAAACTACTCACTTCCTTGCTGCTATGGCTAAAAGCCTAAAATAGGTGCTTTCCAACAAACTATGAATGCTTGGAAAAAATCTATCAAAGCATAATAGTAAGCAATATCATAGTCAAGGCAATTAGTCTGAAAAAATACCTTGAAGAAATTTGGTGTCATGGTGATGGAATTCCATTCCATCACCTTCAGACCACATTTCTCGAAGCCATTTTTTCAAACAACTCACTACTTGAAGAATAGAGACCAACCCTTTAGGAAAAATTCCCCTCCAAATTCTTTTCAAGGTCATGATTCTCAATTTACCAATCCATGGAACCTTCCACCTTTTATTCCACTTGTTCATTAAACATACCAACCCCTCCCTCTCCATGTTATGATCGCCCTCCATCTCATGACCAATACCACACTATACCATCCACCCCATCCCACCATAATAGCATAGAAGAGAAATGAACTGTTTGAAAAAATGCCTCAAAGAAATGTAGTCTTATGGTGATGGAATGCCATGGCACATTTGTTTGTAATGGAATTCGATCACCATGAGACCCCATTTCTTTGAGGCATTTTTTCAAATAGTTGACTTCCTTATCTATGCCACCACACTTATCGTACATGTCTAGGAAAGCATTTTATCAAATGGTTCACCACCTTGCTACTATGGGTAAAATCCTAAAAATAGGTGCTTTTGAAAAAGCTATGGATAGGGAAAATAGTAAACATGATAGTCAAAAATATATATTTTAATAAGTGCTCATAATTTTGTTCATTGTCTTGTACATAATAAGCCATGATGTGGATTGCTATTGTAGTTTTTGTGATTGAATAATTTTTTGTTTTATTTTCAGATGTTACAAGTGGATACACCTCCAAATTTTCATAGGGAAATGGAGCTTAGTGTTTCATCTGCTATAGACTCCTCAATGGCACTCATAGGGGAGGTATGAGGTAGATTACTAAATTTCAATTTGTATTGTTGTTATAGTTGTTAGTTAGTGAAAGAAAAAAACCATTATTTATTTGTAGTTTAATTTCTCATTGGATGGTTTTTATAGAGCTTCAACATGCCTCAACATGGGCATTTGAATATTTCCCTTGTGCAGAGTGATCATCAAGTGATTATTTTGTTAAATATATAATTTTTTATAATATAATTTCTTTTGAAAATATGGATAGAGAGAAGCTGTAATTAGTTCAAGAAATAATACGAGCTTCAGTTCTTCATAATTTTCATTCAAAAGCTTTACATATTTATAGGATTCCAAAATCCTATTTTATAGGGAACAACCCAAACATCCTCCCTATTAATATTGAGGTTTTTTTTAAGAACTCAAACATACGAACCACTAATAAGCTATTAAATAAAATCTATGTTGAAGCAATTACTAATAATTCTATTACTAATAATAATTTTTTTTTCAACAAATTAATGTTATTACATTTACTCATTACCCATAATAACTACATGAGTTATTTTATTTAACTCACTTTACCTCACACACTCTATGTGAACACTAATTTCCAACACCCCCCTATAGTGTGAACATTTGGTGAGAGTATATCACAATACTTGATGACCACACATAGTAGATCACCAAACAATATAAGATAAGATTAGGGACATACACATCTACTCATGTCAAGCAATAGTGGAACTAGCCTCACTACGCTTAGTACTTCCATCCAAGGATAGGGACAAACACATCTATCGAAGGTCTTATATCAAGTTTGGATAGGGAAAAACACATCTATCCAACATCAACGTTATGAATAGGGAAAAACATGTATATTCTCACAACAATCATGATTGGGGACACACATATCCAATCATAATCACTAACTCATATGACTGGGGATAAACACATTCAATCATATATAGCCAGTCAATGTGATTGGGGACATACACATCCAACCACAACATAAAAAGGTTTGAATACCAAGCCCTCATTGTTGCATATGCAACCACCATTATAGATCATTTCCACTCTGATCACAAATGATATGAGACGGTTACCACTACCACCTAGAAACTGATCTTGGCTTTGGTCACTTTGGCACAAGTTGTTTTTGTCACTCAAACAATTTTTCAACCCTGTCACTAGTGACTCACAAGAGGTTGTTGAGTATCCTCCAGCGTCTAGTGCCTCCATCCTCTAGTTGATTTGATTTAGAGAACATATTCCTCCTCGCTCTCTTCATGTGGGGGATCTTCAATAGCCTCCCCATGAATGAATTCTTCATCATCATTTGTAGCTAATGCCTTATCTATATTTAACTTTCCATCAAGGAGACCCTTGGCACACTGAGTGCAATTCATAACAATGTGTCCCAGATTCTTGCAATAGTAGCACAAAATTATATTCTTAAAGAAATGATCTCCTTTTGAAGTAGAAGAACTAGATTTGGAGGATTGGTTAGGCCTATTTGTTCCATACATTGCAGTTTCCTCTATAGATGAGTTAATTTTTTTAGCTCCTTCATCAATTAAAGTGGATATTGTATCTTTTGTGTTGGAATCTACTTTTTTTAATGTGAAAATAATGTTTCCATAGCTAGAAGGAATGTTATTTAACAAAATAGCTTTTCTGTCTTCATCGTCTACAATGTTGTCACCTTCCATAATCTCCAACTTGAACAATTTTTGCTTTAAGCCCATCTTTGCACTTGAAGCTTGAGATCCAAATAAAGCATTCAAATTATCCCACACTTGCTTTGAGGTCTTTGATAAATGAATATGGTGGAGGTATGCATCTGACAATCCAAGACCAATCAAAGCTATTGCTCGTCGATCATTTGCAATCCACTTTTCACTTTCATCAACATCAATTGGCCTTTTCGTTGTTCCACTTACCACATCCCATAAATCCTTTTCAATAAGGATCGACTATAACTTGATCTACCATGTGTGAAACTCTTAACCTTGAAACCTTTCTATCAATATACTATTTTCTCCATTTAGAGAAAAAATATTTGTGTATGAAACTCAATTAAAAAATGCTCCAAAAAATATGGATGCCATATAATGGTGAAAGTACATCCAATTACAATTTAGGCAATTTTTTACACTTTGACTATATACAATATTTTATTAGACCTTTAAACTATGACATAAATATCTTTGTAAAAAAACTAATAAAACATTTTGAAATACTAAATGGACAATATCAATCAGTCACTATAAAACTAAACTTCACTAAAAACTATCATTTGACATTCACTCTATAGAGGTAGACTCTAAAGACTTGACTTAGATAATTGACTTGGATGTCCCTAGAGATAAGGTCTCTAAAACAATCAAATTACTTACCTAACAAGCTATTGTAGCAATACCTCTACACATGATTCTATATTTTGATGGATAAATTTTAGAATTGATTATCAACAGAATAGGTCCTATACTAGGAGAGAAGAAAGCTATGTAAAGGACCAAACCAAGAATAGAAAGCCAACCATAACTACTCAGAGAAATTTCACAATTCCCCGATCTAGTTATGAATTTTGAATGAGATACCCAGACAACCAGACGCACTAGCTGATCATCTCCAAAAACTACAATTTTTATGCCTCCTAATGAATGCAATTTGAGCCTGTGTCAAATGGGAAAGGGTCCAATCTCACCAAATAGAAATGATGGCTCACCAAGAAAAGGAATTTGCATGTGAAGAGAGGCACAATGACTATGGAAATGGAGATCTAAATCATTATACTTTAGATGATTACTAAAGAAATCCATAGGGTCGCCAATGGAGATTGAGGTTCACACAAATGAGGCTAAGTTGATATCAAGGAAGAGGTAGTTCTTGGATGAATTCAAGTAAACCAAATCTATCAAATTGTCGCTCCATAGCCTCTGGTTATCTTTTCCCCCCAATCACGATGTCCTTCATTGACTTCAAACAATTGCAACCTTAAATGGATCGAATGTTCAATATTGTCACTGTAAACATCATCAACCAACACTGTGTGATGGGTATCACACATCAACTTCTTGCATAGATGAGACCCGATGAAACCACTGTACAATTCTCCACCTCATATGCTTTTGATTTTCCTTGAATTTTTCTTAGAGTGTTAATAATAATTGAAGATGACTGGATCATTGAGATATAGCAGATTTTTAGATCTACCATTTGGACAAAACAATAGAGCAACAAATTATTCCCATGATTTCCTATGCTCTGATACCATGTTGAAAATATGGACAGAGAGAAGCTGTAATTAATTCAAGAAATAATACATGCTTCAAATCTTCATAATTTTCATTCAAAAGCTTTACATATTTATAGGATTCCAAAATCCTATTTTATAGGGAATAACCCAAACAACCTCTGTTTTAATATTGAGTTGTTTTTTAACAACTCAAACATATGAACCACTAATAATCTATTAAAAAAACTCTATGACTATTAATAATATTAAGTTGGTTGTCAACAACATAATATTATTACATTTATTCATTACCCATAATAACTACATGAGTTACTTTATTTAACTCAGTTTACCTCGCACACTCTATGTGAACACTAATTTCCAACTATATATTAATGTATTTACTTGTTATTGTAATAGATAAGACTTGACCAATAACTAAACCCTAGGAGGAGCACCAGGAGCACTCCTTGACCTCAGAATAAATGAGTGATAGACCTATTTCCATCCGATTGACAAGCAAAGGGCAAGAGTTTATTTGAGAGCATGGAGAAAAATGATTTTTTATTCCAGAGCCCTTTGTTATCTGTGTATATGGCATTTTTGTATATATTTTGTATTGGATATATTTTACATTGTATGTGTATATGGAATTCTTGGAAGCCTATATGACTATTTTGTATATGTTTCATACTTATATCAACATATATTGATGTATGCCTACATGACTATTTGGTTAATACAAATATTTTTTATCGATGGTGTCCATATTTTTATTATAAATCCATGGTTCAATAGATATGAGTTATGTGTCTTCAAGTGTATACTTTACAAATTATGTCTATACGTTGTGATTTATGTTTATTCCAATGTATACTTTGTAACTTACGTGATTTCATGTGTATACCTTATATTCATGCATATACTTTGTATTAATTTGTGTATATTATGTATTCATGTGCATACTTCAAAGCTTACATGTTTTTGAGTGCTTGTGCTTCCCTTATTCACATGTATGCTTGACTTATTCACATGTATACTTATTAATTGGTTAGGCCTAGCATTGATCATTTTTTCCTT
Organism: Sequoia sempervirens; assembly: GCA_007258455.2. Classification (NCBI taxonomy): domain Eukaryota; kingdom Viridiplantae; phylum Streptophyta; class Pinopsida; order Cupressales; family Cupressaceae; genus Sequoia; species Sequoia sempervirens. Next base: position 335,493,302 of record VDFB02000017.1, on the reverse strand, counting down.
TATGGTTTGTCTTTAATATTTATTGATTAATGCTTGTGGACATCATAAATGGATGCTTCACTTCCTTGTCCACACAAAATGGGGATACAAGGAGAGGGATCCAATTTCACAATGTTCACATTCAAGAATACCTTAGAGATCTCAATCCTATGAAGGATTTGAGAGATATGACTATAAGATATCCTTGGGGATGAATGAGACAAGAAATGGGTTCACCATCAAGCGTGAACTTGGAAAATACAAATTGTTTGAAAACATAGTGTGATATGCAAACTAATACTAAATGACATAAGAATGCAAGTAAAATGTATCAAAAAGCTATGAATCTAGAAATGTGCACCTGGAAACTTGCTAGAGATAGAATGGAGCTCTAGAATCCTAAAAATTCTAATGTTGATGCTGAGTAGGAATCATACACCAAGCTGGGTGAATTAGCCCAGTTTTGGGGAAAATGTGTCAGAATGGGTTTTAGACAAATTGGTACTCAGATCTACAAAATTCTTGTTTAGGTCTGGATAGTGGGACTTATTCACCAATAGTGGAAAATCAGTCCACCTCTGGATTTTTTAAAAATTCAAAATAGGAAACTATAGCCCTTAGTCTACTTTTCTACTCCTAATATAGATCTCGGTCCAAAAATGCCAAACTAAACCTGTAGTCCTTCTCCAAGATTCTCTTAGGACTTTGACAACTTTGAATTGGTTTGATCACTTTTCCAATCTTAACTTCTTGGTAAATCTACAACCTAGCCCTGTAAATCACACACAAGAAGAGGGGAAAATGTTGTGGGGTTACCAAATAGGGGTTTTCCTTGGCCAAACCCCTTGTTGCTAATTAAACCCTTGAAATGAAATGAAATAGAATGAAGAATGATGAATGAACAAATAATGATGTTGTAACTCACCAAAACCCTAGCAAATAAGGTGATGCAAACATGTAAGTATTGGCTCCAATGTTCATGTGGACTTGGCATCTAGCTTGATGTTGATAGATCTTGAATGCAATGCTTGCTTGAATCACACGATCCTACATCACAAATGTTAGCTCTAACACAACTTGATGCAAATAATCTTTGACATGATGAATGAAACTTGAAAATGCTCTTGATTTCTTGATAATATGCCCTTGAAATGCCTTGAATACTCTTGTAAACTATATGCATGAATACTTGAATGCTAGGTATGAAAATGAGAGAAAGAAGCTTGTATTTATACTCAATTATGCAATAATTCTAGAAATTACAACACTATAGGACGACCTTGGATCTTGTAAAATAAAAACCCATGAGAATTTTGAATTATATTTGAATTTTGAGTTAAAGGGGACTCATTTGCCACCCTGGGCAAGTGGGTCCCACCTAAGGGGACTCATTCGCCTAGAATGGTGAATGAGTCCCATCTTAGGCATTTAAGGTTGGTTTCAGGATTTTAATGTTTTAAATGATATTTTTTAGGATTATTCTCAAAAATACACATAAATAAGGCCTATGGATGCAAAATGAGGCCAATTAAAAATCAAGAAAGCCCAATTATTAATGAAAAACCTAGAAAAGTGTGAAAGTGTGTTACAAAACTTTACAACACTTAGGTAAGGTACCATTTGAATCATCTTAGTTTACAAGGGCCCAAGACCTAATGTGAATGTGTTATCCACATTACAACATTAAATTAAGAAAATATTAAGCCAAAATAACAAGGAGTGCCCAAATGAGATAGAAAAAGTAGAAGGGTTACTTTTTCAGCATCCACGTTTAGCCCCCACTTTAGTGAGAAGATTAACTTGCTTCAAACTCACACTAAAGTAGACAAACACACATCAAGATGGGTACCAATGAACTAGTGCTAGCAAGATGGGACGACAACAATCATGAGGGGTGATCAAGCCCTGAGGATCAGGATCCCATGACAAACCAACATAAGCACAAGGGAAAATGCATGAAAATGATATCAAGAACAACAACAAGGCACAAGAATACAATGTCAAAGAAAAAAATGAAAGGAAAAGAAAGAATCAAATCAAGCTTCAACTATTTTTCCAACATGATGTGGATCAGATCTAGGTTGTTTGTCTAGAAAAATTCATACTCAATTTGAGGTGACGGTACTCCTAGCTTTCCTTTGGGTGAGAAGTCCTAAAAGGTGAGAAACATACACTCATGGTTGGTATGCACTCACACAAAATAAAATGACTTTTTGAGCTTGATGAGATAAGCAAAAAAATTTGTGATTAATTTTTAAGTGTAACAAATATAGATTAAAAGTAAATAAAAACACACCGATAGGACATTAAATCAAAGTAGAAAATTAAAATAACAGAAATGAAAACTCAGTCTTTTGTCCTTGATGTTGTCCTATCGTCCTCTATCTCCAATGTTTTTGTTGATTCCAGCTTGCTCTCAGATTGTGTGCTAGGCTCAACAAATAGTCTTCCTAGAGAACAACATTGAATATGAATACATGCAATGCTATGCTAAGATATGATCATGTTGATACTAAACATGATTGCTAAAGTGAAATATTACGAGATTATGAAAGTTAAAAATGATAATGCTAGAATGTTGGAATGCTAGAATGCAATTAAGTTCTAATGCACGTGTGTTATGTGTAACCAATGCTTGGATTCATAGGGGTATTTATAGAGTTTTTGAAAGATTTTGATTAGTTGATGTGATCAACGGCTATGAAAATTCTTGGCTGATTGAATGGTCGAAGATGGATAAGACTGGAGAGAAAAATAGAAGAAAACCAAAAAGCAGGATTTGTTTCATTTTCTGTGGAAGAGATAAGATGAGATGAAAAAGATGAATTGTAAAAATCATCTTTTTTTGAGATTTTGGAAAGATTTAAGAAGATAAATAATGAATTATAAATTCAATTATTTATTTATGGGTGACATGTGGAAAGATGATAAAGATGAATTGTAAAAATCATCTTTTTGTGAGATTGAGAAAAGATTTTGAAGATAAATAATGAATTTATTAAATTCATTATTCATTTATTAGTGACATGGAAAATTTTCTTAATTAAATAAAATATTTAATTAAGATTTGGAAAGTGACATGTGGAATTAATTAAATAAGAATATTTAATTAATATTTTATTTAGAAGAAAGGGAATTAAATTCAATTAAATCAAATATTTAATTAAGCTTAAATATGATAATTAATTTAAATAAACAATGATATTTATTTAATTAATTAAGTGGACTTAAGAAAGTGGTAATTAAATAAAATGAATTTATTTAATTAAAGTGGAAGAATAAAGTAGGTGAACGATATAAATAAATAAATTAAATTTATTTATATGTAGAGGAAATAAGAATCACATTAATTAAATAATAAATATTTAATTAAATGCCAAGATTAAATGATATGACCATTTTTATGCATATACATTTTGGCCCTCTTTGAAGTGATGTGTGAAAACACATTGCTTCAAAGAAAATATTCCTGCTTTCAAAATTCACTTCATTTGATTTTGCCCCTTGATCAAAAAATTTTAACTGATATGCCCCTGACTAAAAAATAGTTTGGATATGCCTTTTCATTTGAATTTGATATGCAGTTGATACCGATGATGCCCCCTTGGGAGGTAAATCACTGATGATGAAATTCGAACGATGAGAGGAATGCAACGATTTAGCTCCCAATAATTGATTAAAAGTTGCCCCAAATTGAAAATAACAAAATGCCACCAAAAACCCCCTTTATTTGACCCTTAAAAGGTAAAAGGGTAAAAATGACATGTCATTTTCACCTTTTGACTTTAGAAACTTTTATGCTCAATCGGCGACTTGGCGAGATGGAGATTCCTTACCATAGACATAGATTCGAGTGGGCCTGATGATATCAGAGACCAACTGCATATGGACCACCAGTTAGTCGAATTGATCCTTTGTGCTTTGAAATTTTTCATTTGTAGTCAATTTTTGATGCATTTTTGCATGAGTTTAGGTTGTCATAGTCTGTTTTAGTGCATTTGAGCTTTCTTTTAGTGCATCTAGGGCATAAAGTAGCACATTTTAGGATCTTGATAGATTAGCGCATTTGATAAGAAAAATAGCGCATCTAGGAGGTTGGTAGCAAATTTGGCACATTAGCACATTTGGGAAATAGATTAGTGCTTTTAGGGTTTTAGCACATCTGGGGAATGAAATGGCACATTTGATTATGGATGTAGTGCATTTGGGGAAATAGTGCTTAGAGGAGTTGATTTAGTGCTTTGAAGGCACATAATGGCACATCTAGGGTTTTACTGCATACAGGGGAAACTATAGTGCATTTAGGGTTTTAGCACTTTTAGGCCACAAAGTAGCACATTTAGGCAATTTTAGCAAATGTACTATTTTCATGAGAATGATGATGTATTATTGATTCTTTGGTCAATAGATAGTAAAATTGTCTTATCATTATGTTGATATGGATAGAAATGATAGAAGATCTGATGAATTGATAACTTTTCTTCCGAGAATAGAAAATAAAAGAGTAGATAGTTGATAACTTTGATAAATTTGCATTAGAAAACAAATAGTAAATGATTGATATGACTTCTGATAAATTTTCTTTCTACAATAGAAAAAAAATAATAGATTGATTTGATTGAAAAGATATTTGCATTCATGATTAAAGTGCAAATAGGATAATGAGTTGATTATTGATAATAAAAAAATTCCTAAAAAAGAAAAACAAATAGTAAATGATGATAGATTAGATTGATTTGATATTCAGATAGGTGAAGTTTGCATTGATTTCCTGATATGATTCCCTTTAGATAAAACACTTGATATGGTTCATGTGATATGATGCACTTGATATGAGTTTGACATGTGTCACTTGATAAGAATCTAATTGATATGGGTCACTGATATGTATGATGTGAAGTAGATTAGATTATTTTTATATGAGTCTGATTGATAGGAGCCTGATTGATTGACTTTGTGATGACCAAAAATAGGAGGTTTTCAAAAACCTCTAGATTAGAGAGTGCTTCTCGGTGGGTTGGGAGAGGATACGAGATCTAACACCCGCAGATGTACAGTTGATAGTTAGTTGTGGGTTGGGTTCATTGTTGTCAATGCCTCTTATTTGGGTCAATAGGGGACTGTTGACCGCACTAGCAGAGAGATGGCATTTAGAGCATAATACTTTTCATTTGTTGACTGGTCTGATGATGGTGACCCCAAAGGATGTATACAGTATTTTAGGGATCCCAGTGGTAGGTGCCCTTATGTTCTATGATCACAATGAGTTGGGTGGGACAGATGCACTTAGGAGAGTGTTTGGGGATGCACAAAGAGCAAGATATTGGGTGCCCTGGGTAGACTTTAGGGCATATCTGACCTTACCTGTAGTGTTGGGTGCTTAAATTGGAGCCTTCCTTTGTCCAGATCACCGAACAAAGGAGCTATCAATTGGGTGGGGGAGGATCATCAATCAAATGATGGTTCAGCTGCAAAGATATGTTTGGGGGAGCTATATGCTAGCTCACTTATATCATGACTTGCACCAGGTGGTATATAGAGGGTCATCGAGCTTATCTTGTGGTGTTACCCTACTCCAGATCTAGGCATGGGAGCATATTTTTGTTACTGGACCACTATGTCAGAGGGATAGGATGCTAGGTAGCCCATACATGTATGCCTATTTGATTGCAGTTGTTCAGCCCAAGCTAGGCAAGGTGGAGTACTGGAGATGGACCCTAGACGAAATTGATGCTATGATATGGAGGCCCTATAGGGATTGTGATGCATGGGACACAAATCATTTGGAGATGTCATTTGTAGGTATACCTTGGTTTTTGATAGGTCATACACCATTCATTATTGAGAGATTTTTGGCCTTACGAGTACATAGATAGTTTGGATTTACATAGGGGATGCCTCATGGTGTTGCACACTATGGACAATTCAAGGATGAGCCTAGATAGGGTCCTTGCATTTCTTACTAGGTTTCATATACCAAGTATATAGCATTACAACCTAAGGTATGGGATGTCAAACCTAATATTGTTGATGCTGGAATGTCCAAGGAGTACTCAATTTACTATCACACACACCCATTTCCACGGTTCATAAGTCCAAATGAGTCAGTGCCCATTTTGGTGGCACCTCAGCCAGGGGTTGGGGGATAGGAGGGTGTAGCAAGTGGGGAGTAGGTAGTTGGTAGAGGAGAGAGGGAAGATAGTGGAGATGCCTAGGAGGAGAGTGGAGAGGAGGAGAGCTCAGATGATGGTGATGGGGATGATGACAGAGATGGAGGGGAGAAGCAAAGGCCAGTGAGATAGAGGACTGATATTGTGGGCAATACTTAGGGTATACGGAGGCCAAGGAGTGATATCATATGATAGAAGGTCATCAAGGTCACCTCTATAGTGTAGCAGGCACAGATAGATATGTTACAGGCCTAGGTACAGACACTGTAGGGACAATAGGTGCAGTTGCAAAGCTAGTTGGATCAGGCTCAGAGTTTAGTAGCACAGTTATAGACATAGGCATAGGTACCTCCTCCTACCTTAGACCCACAGGTAACTCAGTTGATGGAAGAGAGGGATTATTTTTGACAGAGGGCAGTAGAGGCAGAGGGTGTGGCATAGAGACTCATGAGCATTGTTGAGAGTGCATCTTTACGAGAGGCCATTATAGAGGGTTTTGAGATTTGTAGGGAGGTGGAGTACTATCGAGTTATATATGAGGAGTTGTGTCCTTCTAACCACAGATAGCCTTACCCTTGGTCCCACAGTAGGACCAGGAGCAGATCTCAAATGACTACACATAATAGAGGGGTTATAGGGCCTCGACAGGATCCTAATGTTGGGGGTAGGCCATCATCCTCTAGACCAGCTCCGTCAGGGGGCTCCACCAACAAGCCTTGATTGATTGATACAGGATTATTGATGTATATTATTATTTTGGAGCATGTATATTGATTTTGATCATATCTCATGTATCTCTCTATAATGTTCAGTTTCATTGGACTTTGGACATTTGTATGTATTTTGGATGAGCAATGATATGTAGCGGCAATAGTTTTGATGGTGTACGTGTTTGATATGATGATATGATATGGATATGAATTATATGTTATGAGATGGATTCTGATGATTTTATGACTAACTATGTAATGTAGGATGATTCATGCAATGATGACAATTTGTGATGTGTACTAATGATGTCATGCAGGTGGATGATAGATGAATGGAATTTTTGTTTTTGGATTTTTCAACTGCGATGAAGAATGATAATGTAATGAAAAATGGATGGTTATGTTTATGAGATGAATTTGTAGTATGTATATGATTTTAAATGATATGTAAAATGATTCAATGTTTACAGAAAAAATGTCATGATATGAAAATGATAAATAAATATTATAGATGAGTGTAATAATGGGATGAAATTTATGATGTAATGAAATGTAATGGCATGATGATAAAATGATAATGATGATGAGATAAACAAAATGAAATGAGAATGAAATGAAAAAATGACATGAAATGATAATGAGAAAGAGATAAATAAAATGAATATGACATGATAATGATAATGATAAATGGTAAATGTAATGAATATGATAAATGAAATGATATGAAATGATAAGAAATGAAAAATGGCAATGAAATGATGATGATAAGTAATGATATGGTATGAATAATGAGATGAAATGATAATGACATGAGATAAATGTAATGAATATGACATGAAATGAATAATGACATGAAATGATAATGATATGCGATAAATAAAATGATAATGATATGATAAAATAATGATAAAGTGAAAAGATAATGATATGCGATAAATGGTGAAATGATAAATGAGAAATGAGGTAAATGCTAATGTAATGAAATGATAATGATGGTGAAAATGAGATGTAATGGAATGATATGGAATGATGATGATAAGAAAAGATAATGAAGATAATAAATGAGATGCAACTGTGTAGAATAAAAATGAAATGATAATAAAGTGATAAGTGAGACGTTGAATGAGATGAAGTCAATAGATAATGAAAATGATATGGATACCAAATGGGTAAATGAATGATGTGAAATAAAAAAGGATGTAAATGACATGAAATGAATGATAAATGATAATCTAGATGAAATGATAATTTGATAATGAAATGATGATAATGAAAAATGTCTAAATGTCCTCCACAACTAGTCCAAAGAGACATGACAACCATTGATCTTATTATTCAGCGTTTCAAAACTCTAATACAAATCCAGTATGCAGATATGTACAATGATCTAAATGAAATGCAATGAAATGAAACCAACCATTTGTTGAGCCCTTTGTTAGCATTCTTGAATCATCATGGAGCATTAAAATGTTGGAAGTATGTACAAGAATCAAAGGGGAAATTAGCTCCAATGATGACCTGAGTACAACTTTCATGGTTTTTGATATAGCAAGTGAACACAAGCATCGAGGTATAATTGAATTCAGATGACCTGAACATTTCTTGCATAAACAGATAAAGACTAACCATTTTCTAATGCAAATTTGGAACTGTCATCAATGATACACTGTAGAAATCATGTCTCGCGACATATTTGCACCAGATTGATAGTCAATCTCAAGACAACAGACAAAGAAACATCATTCTCTTTCCTCGCCACTCTAGTTTAATACATAATTGAGTGTGCTCAAGAGGGATGATATCAAAAATTCAAAAGACCATTGTTCAAAATGTAATACTACTATTCCAATCATTATTCAAATTTTAGATCATCTAGATATGTGTCATGATATGGTACTTGCTGAAAACTATTGTGATATGGATCGATGATTGGATAGGTATTTATGTGATATGATCATTTGCTCATATGATTGGATTTTATGTCATTTTCTAGGTGTTTTGGTTGAACCTGAAAGTTGAGTGTTCCTCGTATATCAACATTTTCCCCTAGTATTAACACAACTTGTTAAAATTGATATGCACAATGATCAAGCCATGGTAAGACGTTTATCGCTCTAGGAAAATGATGATAGTATGATGCTATTATGGTGCTATAATGATGGGGAAAGGATGCATGAAAGCTGAAAAGCTAAGTGCAGAAAATGAACTAATAGATGGATAATTTCAAATAGTGTCTGTTTGCCAAATTTTCACTATTTGTTTTTATTGCATTTTTTTTATTTCTTTTCAATTTTTTTTGTATTTTTCTTGTCAATAGAATGCCTGTTGCTAGGTTTTCACCCTATGATGATATTTTACTTCTTTTTTTTTGACATTTTCTGATTTTTATAGAATTTTTTTCAGGACATTTTTTGCTGTTTTTGTTATTCTTTCAGAATGTTTTTTGTTGTTTTTGTGATTTTTTTCAGAAATTTTTTGTTGTTTTTGTGATTTTTTAGGACTTTTTCTATTGTTTTTGTGATATTCTTAGGACTTTTTTGTTGTTTTTGTGATTTTTTTTTAGGACTTTTTATGTTGTTTTTGTGATTTTTTTTTAGGACTTTTTCTATTGTTTTTGTGATTTTTTTTAGGAATTTTTATGGATGAGGATAAATGTTTTAGACATAATACTTTTTTAGGTGCATGATGTTGATGGGTTCGTCAAACAAGTCCCCTTCTGGCATTGATAGCTTGTATGCTCTTGAACTTTATACTACGATGACCACGTATGGACCCAGCCAATTTGGTTCAAACTTTCCTTTCTTCTCTTTGTCTTGCTGATTTTGTGGGTTTTCCTTCAAAAAAAGATCACTAACCTAAAAGGTACGTGGCTGACTCTGTGATTGTAGCTACGAGACATCATCTGTTGATATGCTTTTGAATGGTTAGTTGCTCATTGTCTCTTCTCATAGAGGATTTCCACCTCTTGTAGTCAGGAAAATCTATAGTCATCATCTGTTATGAGTCCCTTTAATGAGACCCTAAGTGATGGAATCTCAACCTCTAGAGGTAATATGGATTCTTCTCCGTAGACAAGAGCATACGGTGTTGCTTGTGTTGGCATTTGAATGCTAGTTCTGTAGGCCCATAATGCGGGATTGAGTTGAATGTGCCAATCTTTCCCTACATCATTCACAATCTTCTTCAAGATTTTTAATATTGTTTTGTTCGAGGCCTTTGCTTGGCCATTCAGTTGCAAATAATTTAAAGTGTTGAATATCCATGTTTAATATGGAATCTCTCACAAAGTTCATCAACATCCTAATTCTTAAATGGTCATCCATTATCTGTGATGATATAGTTGGGAATGTCGGACAAATGAGATAATTGAGTATGCACGATGAGATTTGTTTGTCGATAACTTTAGTGAGAGGTACTACCTCAATTCACTCGGTAAAGTACTATGTCACTGTGATTATGAGCTTGTGTTCATTTGATGATGAAGGATGAATCTTGCCAACTAGATCTAACCTTCATTGAGAGAATGGCCAGGTCGGCATGAACGGTTGTAGTTCCTATGTTGGTGCATGGATGAGATTTCCATGTATTTGACATTTAGAGCACTTCTTTTTGAAAGTGAATGATTCCCTCTCCATTGTTAGCTAGTAATAACCCATTCTAATCAATTTCTTGGATAAGGTCAGTCCACTTGAATGAGTACCACAAATGCCACCATGAACTTCTTGTAAATCCTTGTCAGATTCATCACATTCAATACATTGAAGTAAAGTACAATCAAGACCACGATAGTATAAGGGTATAGCGAGAGGATTGGTGGATAAAATTGTGCTTTTAGTTACAAGATAAGTTAAGTGGTAAGATGTAATATTTTAGGTAGGCATAAATCTTAGCATACCAAGGTGAATCAGATCCTACTAAGTGGCAAATGATTTGGCTTTTAGGTGTGTCATAGATAGGTGTAAATGATTGTTCCACCAAAAATTCATAGTGAGCCTAATTTTCTAGGAGTTGCAACAATGATGCAATTGTGGCCATGGCGTTAGCTGCCTTGTTATCAAGCCTTAGAATTTTTATGAGCTTCATATCTACAAAGTATTTCTTAAAATCATCAACCATCTTCTTATATGGCAATAGTTTGTCATCTTTGGTATGATAATCATCATTAATTTGATTAATGACTAACTGTGAGTCACCATAGACTTGTAGTTCTATGATTCTCCATTCCAAAGTGATCTTGAGTCCAGTGATTAAAGCTTCATATTTGGCTATGTTGTTGGTGCATGGAAACATTAGCCTATATGACCGAGGAATGGTATGTCCTTGAGGGGTGACAAAGAATATGCTTGACCATGATCCATGTTGAGTAAAAGAACCATCAAAGTATAATGACCATGGTTGTTTGGAGTTTACAGTGAAGACATCAACATCTAGAATTCAATATGCATGGGATGCTCTACTTGTAGTGGTGCTTTAGCTAGTTAATCAATGATAACTTGTCCTTTGATTGCTTTCCAATCAACATAATGGATGTCAAACTCACTTAAGATCATGACCCATTTTGCTAGCCTTCCTGTCAATGTAGCTTTGCTTAACAAATACTTAAGTGGATCAATCTTTGCAACAAGATTGATTGTATCAGTTAACATGTAGTGTTGAAACTTCTATGAGGGTAAGTGCACCAAGATGGTTCCCAAAAAAGGGGCTTAAGTGGCCACTTTTTTTCTGAAATCAGGAAATACTGACCTTGGACGTGAAATTGAGGATAGCTACACTATAAATTTTTTGATGGAACAAAAACAAGGACTGCAGTGCTCCGAGTCTACTTTATAAACTACTAATTTATTTTGAAAATGGTTGAGATTAAGGGGTTCAAAAGAGGGACACACAAAAATTGCTATTGTTTCTACCATAACATAACATAGAAACTCTTGTGTGACCCGAGCATGGTGGAATTTTTTGTAGTATTTTTAAAATTGCTCTAGTCAGAAGTTAGATAACAGTATGTAGTAAGGACTAGATATTTTCTGATAATTTTTTAATGAATATTTGATTTTTTATTAATTTTCTAAGTG
>VDFB02000017.1:335379940-335481271 GCA_007258455.2 Sequoia sempervirens | reverse complement strand
GGCTGCAAACTTCAACATGAGGTTACTCAGACACCGTGATTCTTAGAAAATTCCCATCTAATCCTATGGGATCATGTTGGGCCCCTCTACAATAACCTCTCTCGGTTTTTTTTTATCTTGGATTGGTTTTCCCGTGATGTCCAATTTTCAGTTGATGGAAAAAGTGTCAAATGGAAGCAGTGTAAAGTTGCAAGGTGGTGCAATTTTCGTTCTGCAACTCATGTGACCAAATGGACTATTCCAAAGTGTTTAAATAGGAATTTTTACGCTAGGAATGGTCCTCTTTCACACCCAAACACGCAGAATTTCTCTGAGCTATGTTCAACTGGATCGATCCCTGAAGGGTCGAAAGGGTAAAATGGCTACAAACTTCAGCATAAGGCTACTCAGACACTGTGATGCTTAGAAAATTTTCATCTAATCCTATGGGATCATGTTGGGCCCCTCTACAATAACCTCTCTCAGTTTTGGTTATCTCAGAGTGGTTTTCCCGTGGTGTCTAGTTTTCAGTTGATGGAAAAAGTGTCAAATGGAAGCAGTGGAAATTTGCAAGGTGGTGCAATTTTTGTTCTGCAACTCATGTGACCAAATGGACTATTCCAACGCATTCAAATAGGCATGTTTATGCTAGGAATGGTCCTCTTTCGTACCCAAACACATGGAATCGATCTGAGCTACGTTCAACCAGATGGATCCCTTAAGGGTCCTGTTGATGCATGTTTTATGACACAACAAACATTATAGAATAAAGTGTCAATGATGCTCTATACCCTCTTGAAAAAATACCTCGTATGCTAAGACTACAAGAAAGATCATACGGTAATTCCAATGTTTAAGATGATGTTGGATGAGCTCTGTGGTTTGATTTGATGATGTTGGTAACACAAAGGGACTTACGGTAGTCTTGTTCAATTCACAATGAAGGTCTAGACAATGAAGCTTTACTATTTGGGTCATGGATCAAACAAACTAAAAAAAGGAGATAAAGGTTTAGAATTTCTAGCCTACTCCCTAAGAATTCAAGAGATGGTATTGACTTGCTGGAACCAATAACCACGCTTTGCTTCGCCACGCTCAATGACAACTACACAAAGGGGGTGAAATATTCAAGGGAATGTGCTTATGATTTTCACGTCATGAATAACTACCATCAAATCAAACAATAATTATCCAGAAAGAAGTTAAGCATCCACAAAATAAGCTCAGGCTAACTTTATGCATTGAATGAAAATCATCCATTCAAAGAAAGTGTGAGCAAAAAGTTTCACCATAATCAACACTTATCAAATCTTACATTCATCTAACATACATGAAATAAAATCTAAACTATGATGAGGGATAAGAACCATGACAACTCCAAAATAAGAGAAGCAATCACCATCAGAACAATGCATGCATTACTTATTACTTTGGAAATCTTACAACAGTTGCTTATCTCAACATGTTTTGCAACATGCTCCCATGCTTTACAAATGAGGGGTTGAGCTCAATTTATAGGCTCCCCAATTACAATTCAATGGCCAAGATTGATTTGGAATCAACAGCCGAGATTACAGAATAAAACCCTAATTAGGGTTTGCTACCCTTCGACCAATAAGAAAATTACATTCGAGGACACTTGTCCTTTTTGCTAAATATGAACCAATAGATAAAATAGAAAGTTGTTGCATGTTGATTTGGAATGATTTGATTGGTTGGAAGATGACGAGGCGCCACCTCAACGTGCTGGATGTCTTCCTTGATCACTTTGTGCTTTTTCCATGTTCTTGCCTTAGAATATTTTTTTCCTGCCAATGACTTTATCCTTTGTGCTTCAATCTTGGATGATTTTGGCTTCTCCTTCTCACCTCACCTTGGAGCACCTGTTTAGACTTGAATTCATTAAGTCTTTCTTCCTGGATTGCTTTGGAATTCCTTCACGTGCCTTGAATTTGGAGAGGAACTATTTGGCCATGATTTTTTAATCATCCAAAGTCTCTGGCAAAATTTTCTTCACATCTTCCTAAATCATCTGGCATGATTTTAAGTCATTGGAAAAATTTTCTCTAGACATTTTGATGTTTGGACTTAGGTGAATTTCCAAAATGCCAAACATACTTAGGACAAAATTTCAAGTTTTCTATCTTCTCTTTGATGTGGCAGACTTCATTCATGAATAAGCCATCTCTAAATGCCTATGGCGGACTTTGCTTATATTTAGGCCATCAAGACTTAAGCTAGGTGGACTTAGCTTAATCTCAAAGCTACTTTATTAGAGCGGACTTCTCTTTAACTCATGCCATTGACTTCTTAAGTGGTTTTTATCTCATGTTAGGCCAAGGGCGGACTTGCTCATAGTTTATGCCATACTTTACTTCTTATGGTAGACTTCACACATTTTCTAGCCATTTACTAATTGACTAAGGGTAGACTTCAGCTTGCAACCTGCCACTCAATTTTTCTTGGCTATGCCTTAGCCACTTCATCTTTTGTCTTGGGGTGGACTTCAACTCTCTTCAAGCCACTTTATCTTTGACTCTTCTCTTTGCCACCTTCTTATGTTCAAGGCGGACTTGCCTTGTTTCCTTGCCACTTCATCTTACGCCTATAGCAGACTTCATCTTTTGTCAAGCCATTCCATCTTTTGCTTATGGCAGACTTCATCTTTCTTCAAGCCATAACCTTTTATGGTGGGCGGAGTTTGCTTCATGTCTAGCCATTGGAGGGCAGACTTCATCAAATGTTTGCCATCTCAGCATTTTGTCTTGGGGCGGACTTGACTCTATGTGTTGCCATTTCACATTCTTCAAGGGTGGACTTCCACTCTTTTCATGCCATAGTCTTTTAGGGTAGGCAGACTTGCTTATCTTTGTGCCACCTCAAGGGCAGACTTTGTCTACTTTCTAGTCATTCAAGCTTTTGTTGAGGGTGGACTTTAGCCTTGACCTGACCATCTAACACATGGACATGGGCGGACTTGACACATTTGCATGCCACTTAAGGCGGACTTTTCTTCTTTTGATGCCATTCAACACTTTATCCAAGGCAGACTTGCTTGTTTCCCTTACCATTCAAGGAAGACTTCATAGGAGGGCCTGCCATTGTTCCTTTTGCTTAAGGGCCGACTTGGCCACTTTTGATGCCACTTTTCTATGCTACTGGGCAGAGTTTAGGTCTCTCTTTACCATTTCATACATGAACATGGGCAGACTTCATCAGATTTCAGGCTATTTCATAAGGCTGGGCGGAGTTACCTCTTGCTTCTGCCATTCACATTGCCTGGCTATAGCCTTCTGACATTAATTTCACTCATTTCAGTGCTGGTTGGACTCCAATTTGCCATGATTGTTCAGATTTTTCATGGATTTCTCAGATTTTTACATGAGTTTCTTAGATTTCAATATGAATTTCTCTGATTTTTCACCATTTTTCTATGATTTTCAAACAATTTTTCCAGATTTTTTAATTTTTTCATGATTTTCCAAAATTTCACCATGAATTCAAAAAAAATTCAAATCCATTTTCTGAGAGTTTCATTGATCTTTTTGAAGTTCTGAGTGGATTTTTGAAACTCGAGCCCTTTCCAAATATAAATTTTTTCTAAAAATAGAAAATTTCCAAAAATAACAACTTTCCAAAAATAGGCCCTAAAAAATAGGGATCTCAGAATTGCCCAAAAGTGCCAAAAAAGTAGGTCCTTAAAAATAGGGGGCCCGGAGTGAAAAACCCTAAAAACTGGGAGGTGTCACAATTGACTGAAATGACAGTCGATCTTCGTCTCCCAGGCCTTCTAAGCGTGATGGCGATGTTTATACAGTGATCCAAGCTAAAACTCATTTGCTTGACTCAGGTGACCATTCAAAATTCAGACTCCTCATTGCAAAAAGACTGGTGATAAGAAATTGCGATGCCAAGGCAAAACCAAAAAGCAAAAAAAAATGAAGGGTCCCCATTTGCAATGGGGCGATGTGTGAAAAGGTCACAACAGGTCCAAAGGGAAAAATGGCTGCAAACTTCAGCATGAGGTTACTCGGACACCGTGATGCTTACAAACTTCTTGTCTATTCCTATGGGATCACATTGGGCCCCTCTACAATAACCTATCTTAGTTTTTGTTATCTCGGAGTGGTTTTCTTGCGGTATTCAGTTTTCAATTGATGGAAAAAGTGTCAAATGGAAGTAATGGAAAGTTGCAAGGTGGTGCAATTTTCGTTCTGCAACTCGTGTGACCAAATAGACTATTCCAACGCATTCAAATAGGCATATTTACACTAGGCATGGTCCTCTTTCACACCCAAACATGCGGAATTGCTATGAGCTACATTCAACCAGATTGATCCCTTAAGGGTCCAAAGGGCAAAATGGCTGCAAACTTTAGCATGAGGTTACTCGGACACCGTGACACTTAGAAACATCTCATCTAATCCTGTGGGATCACATTGGGCCCCTCTACAATAACCTCTCTCAATTTTCATTATCTTGGAGTGTTTTTCTGGTGGTGTCCAGTTTTCAGTTGATGGAAAAAGTGTCAAATGGAAGCAGTGAAAAGTTGCAAGGTGGTGCAATTTTCATTCTACAACTCGTTTGACCAAATGGATTGTTCCAATGCATTCAAATAAGAATTTTTATGCTAGGAATGGTCCTCTTTCACACCCAAACACCTGGAATCGCTCTGAGCTACATTGAACCGGATCTATCCTTTAAGGGTCCAAAGGGTAAAATGGCTGCAAACTTCAGCATGAGGTTACTCGAACACCGTGATGCTTAGAAACTTCTCGTCTAATCATATGGGATCATGTTGGGCTCCTATACAATAACCTCTCTCAGTTTTGGTTATCTCAGAGTGGTTTTCTCGTGGTGTCCAGTTTTCAGTTGATGGAAAAAGTGTCAAATGGAAGCAGTGGAAAGTTGTAAGGTGGTGCAATTTTTGTTCTACAACTCATGCGACCAAATGGAATATTCCAACATGTTAAAATAGTCATTTTTACGCTAGGCATGGTCCTCTTTCACACCCAAACACGCGGAATCGCTCTGAGCTACGTTCAACCGAATCAATCCCTTAAGGGTCGAAAGGGTAAAATGGCTGCAAACTTCAACATGAGGTTACTCCGACACCGTGATGCTTAGAAACTTCTCGTCTAATCCTATGGGATTACACTGGGCCCCTCTACAATAACCTCTCTCAGTTTTGGTTATCTCAGAGTGGTTTTCCCATGGTGTCCAATTTTCAGTTGATGGAAAAAGTGTCAAATGGAAGCAGTGGAAATTTGCAAGGTGGTGCAATTTTCGTTGTGCAAATCATGCGACCAAATGGAATATTCCAAAACATTCAAATAGGCATGTTTATGCTAGGCATGGGCCTCTTTCACACCCAAACACGTGAAATCACTCCGGGCTACGTTCAACCGGATCGATCCCTTAAGGGTCCAAAGGGAAAAATGGCTGCAAACTTCAGCATGAGGTTACTTAGACATCGTGATGCTGAGAAAATTCTTGTCTAATCCTATGGGATCATGTTGGGCCCCTCTACAATAACCTCTCTCGGTTTTTTTTATCTCGAAGTGGTTTTCCTGTGGTGTTTAGTTTTCAGTTGATGGAAAAAGTGTCAGATGGAAGTAGTGGAAAGTTTAAAGGTGGTGCAATTTTTGTTCTGCAACTTGTGTGACCAAATGGATTGTTCCAACGCATTCAAATAGGCATGTTTATGCTAGAAATGGTCCTCTTTCACACCCAAACATGCGGGATCGCTCCGAGCTACATTCAACTAGATCAATCCCTTAAGGGTTTGAGTGTAGTATGTTGAAATAGGCCATTCCTCCTATTGTTCGGGCTGTGTCTTAGTGATATGGGCCTGATGTAACTTGAATTGTGGTAGTTTGAATGGGCCTGTTGAGTGGTTTGGCAATCTTTGTATTGCATTAGCTTGTTGCTTACTATTATGCTTTGATAGATTTTTTCCAAGCATCCATAGCTTGTTCGAAAGCACCTGCTTTAGGCTTTTAGCCATAGCAGCAAGGCAATGAACTGTTTGATAAAATGCTTTGATAGACATGTATGAAAAATGTATTAGCATAGACAAGGCAGTGAACTCTTTGAAAAAAATGCCTCAAAGAAATGTGGTCTCATGAGTGATGGAATGCACGATGAATGCCATGACAAGCAAATTGCTATGGATTGTCATGGCATTCCGTCACCATTGAGACCACATTTCTTTGAGGCATTTTTTCAAATATTTTGCTGCATTTTCTATGCTTTTGCTTATTAGTATGCTTTGATAGATTTTTTCCAAGCATCCATGTAGCTTTTTTGGAAGCACCTATTTTAGGCTTTCAACCATACCAACAAGGAAGCAAATTGTTTGATATTCCACCACCATGAGACCACATTTCTTTGACGCATTTTTATCAAATAGTTCATTCCCTTGTCTATGCTATTGCTTACTATTATGCTTTGATAAAAATTTTCTAAGCATCCATAGCTTGTTTGAAAGCACCTATTTTGGAAAAACGCAGCCATAGCCACAAGGCAATGAACTATTTGATAAAATGCTTTGATAGGCATGTATGAAGAAAAATGTGTTAATAGACAAGTGATGAACTCTTTCAAAATGCCTCAAAGAAATGAGATCTCATGGTGATGGAATGCCATGACAATCAAATATTTTATTTTCATAGCATTCCATCGGTCCATGAACCTCATTTTCTTTGAACTTTGACCCCTCAAAAGGATACTACTAATCTAAGGATAATACTACTATTATGCTTTTTATTAGATTCTTTTCCAAGCATGCATGGCTTGTCTGAAAGCACTTCTTTTAGGCTTTGAAGCCATATAACAAAGGCAACACTTGAACTATTTGACAAAATGCTTTGGTAGACATGTATCAAAATGTGGTAGTATAGACAAGGCAATTGAAGCTGTTTGAAAAATGCCTCAAAATGTGGTCTCATGGAATTCCATGACAAGCAAATGCAATTGGCATTTGCTCCTAGTTATTAGTTATGCAATGTGAAATAATTGCATAGCTTCTTAGGTTGACTTTGTAAAAACTATATTGTAATTGAAATTTTGTCATCTATCAGCATCTAGTTATTAGTTATGCAATGTGAAGCAATTCTTTGAGTTTGAAAGATGTGCAATGCAATGTAATCAACGTTATGAATATAAACTACAAAATTATAAATTAAAGTTCAAAACATAAAAATTTCAAGTGTTTACAATAAGCCATTATTGATCATTGATCAAACTGAACAGTGTGAACATTTTTCTGTGTGGAAGGCAAACAAGAAAACAATGGTTCAAAAATGAGGAATTTATCTTCTGCACCAAATGAGAAATATTCAC
Source organism: Sequoia sempervirens (assembly GCA_007258455.2). Lineage (NCBI taxonomy): Eukaryota > Viridiplantae > Streptophyta > Pinopsida > Cupressales > Cupressaceae > Sequoia > Sequoia sempervirens. The sequence goes on along the minus strand of VDFB02000017.1, from coordinate 335,473,948 downwards.
AATATGTGCTAGGAAGGAATAAGTCCATAAGATCGAGTATGCAAGAACCGAGAATTGCAAAATTGGCTTACGTTTGACTTCCAAACACAAATTTTCACACTTTTCGATGTTCCAACATAAGTCAAAAAGTATATGTGAGTAAGTTGTAAAGTATACACTTGAATACATGTAACTCATATCTATTGAACCATTAATTTATAATGCAAATATGGACACCATCAATAAAAAAGATTTGTATTAATCAAATAGCCATGTACGCATGTACATCAATATATGTCAATATAAGTATAAAATATAGTTACAAAAAAGCCATATAGGCTTACGAGAATGCCATATAGGCATACAATGTCAAATATATCGAATACAAAATATGTACAAAATTGCCATGTAGGCATACAACAAAGGGCTCTACATTCAAAATTCATTTCTCTCCATGCTCTGGTTCAAATACAATTTTCTTTCCCTTTCCTGGGTGACCCGATGGCGATAAATCTGTCACCCGTTTCTGTTGAGGGTGCTCCTGCTGCTCCTCCTATGATTTAGCTCCTGGTCAAGTTTCAACTATTACAATAAGAAGTAAAGACATTAATATATAGAAATTACATTATAAAAATTAATATATTTAACAAAATTTAATCACTTACAACCATCTGATGATCATTCTCCTCGAGGGAAACATTTGCACGCCAATGCTCAGGCGTGCTCGAGCCTTGTATAAACCATCCGAATAGAAATTAAACTATGAATCAATAATGGTTTGATTTTTCACTAGAACTAGTTCATCTATAACAATGAATGTAAATTGAAATTTAGTAATTTGCCTCATACCTCCCCTATCAGATCCATCGAGGATTCTATTGCAATAGAAACACTAATGTCCATTGCCCTTGTTATGTTGGGTGGTGTTTTTGTCACCAACATCTGAAAATAAAACAACAAATTATTCAATCACAAAATAGTTATCGAATTTGAAGTAATGCTTTGAGTTTGAATGATGTGTAATGCAACGTAAGCAACAATATGATTATCAATTTTTTTAAAAGCAATAACCTGGGACAATCACATTGAAAAACAAAAGACCTTTAGGACAAATTTTAAGTGAAAAAGCATCAAAACACAATGTAAAATATGACAACCAATATGAGAAGAAGAGATGATCAAGTCAAAAGGAGCTTTGATAGTAGCCAACTGAGTTAAGTATGACAAATCCAAGTATCATTGTTGCAAGGAATGGAGTAAGAGCTAAATAAAGATACAATGACAATAAAAAATGATGGAGCTAACTTGTCAAGGGCCTATTCTTCAAAACCCTTATTAAACGCTTGTCATAGTTTAAGATATGCAATAAATGTTTGACAATGGAATTAACCTTTTGAGGATGACAATGATTAAATTGAGGTCTCCTTTTACCACGAAAAGACTGAATATTCTTTCTTTGGCCTATCATTATGATTTTTAAGTTTCTTCACTTGAGTTAAATATAATAGTCAAGTGTTTATACCAAAGATGATAGAGAAAATAATCATGAAAAGGAGAATACGATGGTGATCAATGACAAGTCAGTGGCACATTTGAAAATCGAAAGAGTAGAGGAATGCATAGTGAACATCATGGTACAACTTATGATATAAATTAAGCCACATGGTTGATGTGCTTTGAATCCTTGCATCTAAAGGAAATTTTCTTAACATAAATACTGCTAGGGAATTTCAATGTTGCCATTGTAGTTGGCATTAAAGCTGGTACCTGCAACATTGAAAATTATCCTTATATAAGAATTCCCTCCATCTTGTTGATTGGCTTGTAACACTCTTGATGGTGGCTGTATGAAATCTAATTATGATTCCTCTTCTACATTAGAGGGTTTGTATCCTTGATCTGACCCTTCTGAATTATTAGAATCAAAATCACTAGCTTCCATATTCAAAAATTCCCAACCAACATCTTCAATAAATTTATCTAGATCATTAGTAATAGTCTTACAAATTGGTTGCCAATTCAAGTTCATTCTACTTTCATAATACTTTATATCCATGGAGTTCATCCATTCCTTGATGTCATCAAGTGAAGATTGAGGAATGGCATACATATGGAGTACATCTCACTTGAATTATTTGAAAACAATAGCCATATCAAATCCCTTTTTCCCAAGTCCTACTCTCTCAAGGTTAACAATCTCAATCTCAGTAATAGTGATTACTAAGAAAGGTAATTCCACCAACTCTACCAAAAAATTTACCATAGGAACAATAAAAGCAGAGGATTTGAAAGGAACTCCATGAAAACCAAGCTCTCTAAATGCTATATAAAATTCTAGTTCAAAATATTTTAGATGAGGTTGCTCCCATAGCTCTCTTACTCGCTTGACAAATCCTTGAAACTATGTATTGATTTTATTTTTCCTATTCCTCTCTTATTGTTCTTCCTTAATTTCATCAAGATCATACATTGACCTTCTTGCCCCTCCTAAAGTTTGGACCACATCCATTACCTCCACATAAAACTGGACATCCTTGGTCTTCATGGTTCCCACACATGATATGGTTATACAAATGAAAATGAAGAAAAGTAATCATCTCCTTATCCATTGGCTGGAAGAATGCATGCTTAATGTTTTGATACATGATATCAGCTCTCTCTTCTGCTCTCATGGTTGAATATCAAAATCCAGTATGGTGGGCCTCCAGAGTTCTAGTCATCTTTCTTCCTCTTCCACCAAATGTTGTCTGGTCCACATGTTTGCCAGCCTAATTGGCTTTGTTTTTGAAAGTTGAAGTTTCTCCTGAGTCACCAGTGTAGCTCTCTCTACCTTTTCAAGTTCTCTTTCATTGCTACAGATCGTCTTTGGGATTTAGTCATTTGTACCACATGGTTGATGTGCTTTGAATCCTTGCATCTAAGAGGTTTAAAACCTTAGGGGCCTTAGATGAGAAAAAGAAGTAATGTTTTTCTTTTCTTTTTATGTGAGGACCTAGTAGTGAGATAAAAGAGGACTGTATAGAAAAATGAAAAAAGAAGACATAAAAATTCATGGACCATACTATATCACCTACATGCTAGCTAACAAGGACATGAATGTAGTAGATTTGGGTATGATAGGGCATTGCAAGGTATATTTGAGGAATATATAAGAATGAAGAAGAATTCAATGGATCAAATTAGTGTCAAATGTTTTCCTAAAAGATCTCCCACACCCTATTAGGGAATTTAATCATTTCTAAGCATTTTCCACGTCTTATGGGAAATTTTGAGGAGGCTCCAATAGTTGAGAGTTTAATGAGTACTTATAACTTCTTTCCATGCAATCATGATTAGTTATAGAACATATAGGGAAACTTGATGAGCTATACAAAAAATGAAGAGAATATAGGGTATTTTGACCTAGTCTTAAGCATCTCCAAGCATCTAGGAGATATTGAAGGAGTCAAGTGGCTGATAGATAGGGTCGATGATAGAAGTTTTATTTTTGGTTACATTGACATCATGTGTAAGACATCCATAGTATTATTCTTGGTTACGTTGACATCACAAAAAATTATATAGGATGGAGTAGAATGTAGCTCTACCTTTGTCAATTCCATGTTAAATTTTTATTATATATAGCTTGCTAGTGTAGGAATTCTAAGACAAACAATCATAGTAGGACGATTTTTAAAAGCTTGAATAATAACCTAGTGAGTTCCCATATACTCTTATGACTATATATACACAAATCTAGATTAAACTTAGAATTCATTAGTTAAGTTCTCTTTATTCTATATTACCTCCGTGAATGTTTGAGTAAATCTACTCGCACTCGAAAGTGTTCCCTTGAATCCTTCGACAATACTCTGTTCAACATCCAGAATAACATATTAAAATACCATTCGTAAAACAATGCTATTAACACATGTTTACTAAATTTAGAATTGTTTACTAACTTTACATACCCCACTGATAGGTGTACTGCAAAAATAAGTAGGCTGATGACTAGTATATCCAGGCTCAATGCTATGACCCTACAATTTTATTAAAATAATAAAACTAAATTAGTTAATCTTGCATTTCACAATTGAAATTTAATAAACTAAATTCAATGAGCATGTTGAATTTTACCTGACTTTCAATACCATATGCATCATGCACAATGTTAGCCACCCTCTCCATCCCCGTAGATGCATATGGATCAGGCTGTGTAGAAGGATATGGATCCTACATAGCACCCTCTTGAGGGCCGGTAGGGTCATACGAACAAGTGGCTCCACAAGATCGACACACATGGCCTCGAAGGCCACCACCTAAATACTACCCTGGATTGCACTGTACAATGGGGCTAATGTGGTGGATGACACTCTGAGTCAAGGATGTGATCGCCTACAAAGTCTCTACATCAGCACTCTCCTTTGCAACTACAGGCATCACAATCTGCTCATGAGGGTGCCTAGCAAGATGTCGTCTCCCCTATCATGTAAGATCCAGCTGTGCACCGGGCCTATCTTGTGCTGACCCCCCACCTCTCCCCTGAAACTCCCTCATATCAAAATAATTCAGGATTTGGTTCAACACAAACTCACAGTATAATTTCCTAAGAAAATATTGGGGGACTTCACAGTTATTGCACGGTGGGTAATCAAAGACCATATACCATCTGCCATAAAAATGGTTTCTAATCTCTTGGTGGTGGCACCAATGAATAGGAAACCTCTTTTCATTGAGGGTGAGATTTTGATTTGTTGTAGGGTCAGTGAATAGAGAGCACAAATTTCCTTTAGTAATCTTGAAATATTTTACTTGTTTATATGATAATTTGTCTGCATAATATGCCCTTGATGTTTCCCTCCTATTTTTCCATCCAAATATTTGTTAGGTAATTGCATCTACATTTTTTAACAAATACTTCAATGAATCTACTAGATGTATTCTTTTTGTGGTTGAAGAATTTTGATCACTCAACCTACTAATAAGATCCTCAACTTCTTTTCTATTGTTTTCAATTTCACTCCTCAAATTTTCTTGAGTGCCAAGAGGGTATTGAGAGAATGGTGGGGAGGTTGATTTTGTTGAGGTTGATTTGGTTGAGGATTTTCCTCCTCTTGTTGAGGATTTCCTACAAATTAAAAAAAAATCATTCATTTCTAAACTAAAACAAACAAAATCAATTTAAAACAAAAAAATTCATAACAAATACCAAACAAAATTTACCTCTTGCATCTCTTCGTCGTCGTGGTGCCATATTTGTGAAGAAAATTGAACTCAAGTTGATGAAATGTGAAGAAATCACCTCCTCAACAACGCGAGCGCGTAATGCAAGGTTTTTGGCCACGGGCGGAGATGAAAGCTAGTAAAAAGCAAATGAAGAATGTTCACTTTTTTTTTGCTTTTAAAAAGACATAACACATTCGCGTTATAACATGAACGCGTTATGTCTCATTTTTCACTTTTTTGGCCACAAAAGTGCGACCATCTTGGTGCACTTACCCATGAGGAAAAAAATACTACTAGACAAGCCTTATCGATGAAAGTGTAGTTGAGGTCATGACCTATTAGTGTTTGGATGATGTAATAAATTGCACATTCCTTTCTTGTAAAGTCTTCCTATGCTAACAATGCCCCCAAAGATATCTTTGTTGCGGAAATATACAAGATTAGTGGTTTGTCTAGATTTGGTGGTACAAAAACTGGTGGGTTCATTAGGTACTCCTTGATTTGTTGAAATTATATTTCACACTTATCATCCCATTTGAAAGGAACATTCTTATGCAATAGATGTGTGAAAGGTAGGCTTTTATCTGCCAGTTGTGTAATGAACCTTCATATAGATTGAAGTCATCCCTGCAATGACCTCAACTGACTAATATTCCTTGGTGGAGGAATTTCCATGATTGCTTGTACCTTGGAAAGATCTACTTCAATTCCTTTTTTTGATACTATATATCCCAAGATATTTCCATATGTGACCCCAAAAACACATTTCTTTGGGTTGAGGTGAACTTTGAACTTTTCCAACCCTCCAAATATTTTGTATAATACTTCAAGATGTCCTCTTATGTATGAATTTTCCAATATTTCATCGACATAATCTTCCATGAATGTGTGCATCATGTCATACAAGATTGTAGTCATATCTCTTTGATACGTAGCCCCAACATTCTTTAGACCGAAAGGCATGGGGTTCCAATAGTAAGTCCCCCATGGACATGTGAACATTTTTTTGTCCTGGTCTTCAGGTACAATCTTGATTTGGTTGTAACCAGAAAAACCATCCATTAGTGAATACATGGCATGGCTAGCAGTCAGATCAACTATAGTATCGATGTTTGGAAGTGGGAAGTCATCCTTAGGACATGCCTTATTAAGATCTCTAAAATTTGTACACACTTTAACACTTTTGTTAGGCTTGGACACAAAAACAATGTTAGAGATCCATTCCGCATAGTCAATTGATCTTATAAATCCCACATCAAGGAGTTTTTAGAGTTCCTCTTTGACCATTAGTGCAACATGAGGATGCATCTTTTTGAGCTTTTTTTTCACAGGTTTAACTCCTAGTTTGATGGATAAGTGATGCATTATAAGATCAATATCTAGACTTGTCATGTTTAAATAAGACCAGGCAATGTTGATTTGATTTTCTCTGAGAGATTCCAAGAACTCAGGTACTTCTTTATCTGTCATTGATGCAGCTAACTATAGAATCCTTGGTTTTTCTGTAGTTTCAAGATTTAACTCTTTTGTAGGCTCAATCAAGATAGGAAATTGCTCATGATTGTGCTTTGGGAGAGTTTCAAGTATCCCATAATCTAGTGCGTAAAAAAGGTTTTCACCATCTAATATGCTCTTTGTTCTATCTTCTATTTGATCTAACACTGTCAGATTTTTGTTTTCACCATTAGATATTTCTTTTTAATTTTAATTTTTATCGATAGGAGACTTGACACTTTCCTTATTAAAGACTCTATGCCAAAAATCAACAGTGGAATAATCATTTGTGACATTTGCAAAAAGGAAGTTTACAAATAGATTCATTGGTTGGAAACATAGACATATTGAGAGGTTTAGATAGATCCCAATCAATGAGATCAGGATGTATTAGTGGTAGCAGGTCATTAGGCTATGTGAAATCAGCTATGGTTATGGTAATAATGGAGTTGTCTATAGGATCCAAGGTATGAGGTAGATCAATTATGGTATTGTTCTCATGATAGTCTTGTTCATTTACATCTGACTTGGTATCACTAGAATCATAGTTGCCTTGTATTTTATATCCTTGCGGTTGGGACCATGACCCTTCTCCTTTGATTAGATTTGGGTTGTATTTGTGTACCACATCAACCATTTTGTCTCTCCATAACTCATCATTGTAGATGGTGTCCCATTCATATTCACTAGAGTCAGTGTCAGAGTTATTATTTATGAAATTCTAAATTGTTGTCAAACATGCTTCTCTTGTATCAGAACTTTCTTGCAATGTGAGAACAATATCATGTAACTGCTTGGATGTTATTTATTTTGAGTTAGTATCATAGCCCAATCCTATTTTATGTTTTGCAGCAAGTCATGGAAGGTGAATAGGCTCAACTACTCCTTTTCTTGATAGGACCATTACCATAGTAGCCCATCTTTTACATGATCGAATATCCTTTACCATATTGACCAGTTGGTAGTTTAACATTGAGAACTATTTCATCTTCATTTTTATAGAGCCACTTTAGAATTTCTCTATCCTGAGGATCTTCCATGGGAAATTTTTCTTTGATAAATTTTCCATTAAATTTTGTACTTGGTTTTGTTTGTGTTTGTGTTGATGTTGATGCTACAGATATCTAATGTTGTGTGATAGAAGGTTATCCATGTGACCGAGGTGACGTAGGAAGATTAGCAAGAAAAAGAGTTCATACTTTCCTATGCCATTATACTTGAACCATAGTTTCTTGTCAAAGCTTTTGGTTAACTGACTGATTTGTGTATCAACTTTTGGAGAAGTACCAATAGGAGCTTCTCGATTGTTGGGGACCAAAGTATCTTGACTAGCTTTGATGTTGGCACAATTCTGACTATTTGAATTATAAGTTGGTATTGTGATCTCTTGTCCGTCATAAGGAAACTTAAGACATTGATGATATGTGGACAGGACAACTTGCATTTTGTGGATCCAAGGATGACCCAACAAGATGTTGTATGCAAGATCACAGTCTAATACTTAACAAAAAGTATTCTTGATAACAGGTCCTACTCTGATCAGCAGGATGATCAAAGCCTTCGACGCTCTTTCTTCATCATCGTAGGCTTTAATAGTAATCTTTCTTTTGGGATCAATGGAGTCTTCATAAAATCCTAAAGCCTGAACTAACTTCATGGTACATATGTTCAAACTACCACCTCCATCTATTAGTACACGTCTGGCATGAAACTTGTGGATCATGACTTCTAAGTATAGTGATGAATTATGGGGATGATTCATGGAAATGCCATATTTTTTGGAAAATGAGAGGCATGTGAGTGACGACAAGTGTCCCACCATGGCTTGTAATTTATCCACATCCAAATCAATGGATACAGTTGTTTCAATGAGGTCCTTTTCTAGAATTTCCTTGTGTGTTGGGAAATCTTTAGGAGTTTTTCCAAGTTGATTGACTAAGTCATATTGTTGTGGAGGTAGGGGCATAGTGGATTTTGAAGAAGCACCATTTAAGACAACTTTAGCTTGTGCCCTTGTTGTTGCGTTGACTTGTCTATATTCCATATTTTCCTTAACTTTGATAAAATTGACCAACTTGTCGTTAGTGTATATGTAATTGATTATATTGTCATTGATATGATTCACACTTTTTCCAGAAGACTCGGCCTATTGATAGTTAGTCAAATGGTTTTGAAATGCTTGGTGGTCTTCGTTTGATTGTTGGTGTCCTTCTATTGTGATGGTGTCACTTTCAATTAAATCCTAAATGACATTCTTCAAGGCTTGACAATTATTTGTACGATGGCCCTTACATCGATGATATTCACAATAGTATGCATCAGTCCATGATGGTGGCTTCACGGTAGGTTCAAAGTTACATTGAGGTGGTAAAGTAAGAGAACTTTTAGCCATCATCTCTTTGAGTCCAAATTCTAAAGATTGACCCAACAGAGTAAAATTTCTTTTGCTAGAGAAGAATGAAGATCATTGTGGATTTGTGTTTGATGTATTTCCTAAGGTATTTTTATTTTTTCTAGGGTATCCTTGATTGTTGGTATTCCCTTGATTGGGAGAAAAAGTTTGATTCATTTTATTCCTCAGAGGAGGAGGATTGTTTCCCTGATTCATGACTGAGTTGACATTGTTATAGTTATTGTTGTGAGGAGCACTTGGAGCACTAATAACAAATGGTTTAGTTGAGACATTATTTTCATCTACAACACCATCATTCACCAAATTTTTTTGTGAGTCCAAAATTTAGACTTTCCATTGTGGTGATTTGACGATCTAGGATTGTCCTTATCAAGTTTGATTATCCCTCTCTAGACCAAGGCACTTTGAATTGTGATGGAATTTTCAATCAATTTATGAAAAGAGGGAGGAAAATGAAGATTAAGACAATATCTCATCTATTGATCCAAGCTATTTATAAAAGTGGTGATCTTTTCCTTTTCTAGAACATGACATGGGTATCTAGCGAACAATCTTCTCCATCTCTAAAGAAATGTAATGAATGGTTGACTAGGTTTTTTTTTAGCCTTGTAGAGATCAATCATGGTTATTTGATATTGTATGTTGTAGGAATATTATGTTATGAACTCGTTAATCAATTCCTCAAATGTCTTGACAGGCGGTGTGATTTTTGATAGCCATTCCATTGATTGGCCTCCAAGACTTCTAGGAAATAAATGCATCAAGGATGTATCCTCATGGGAAAAATCTAAAGTCATGTTTTAGAAGTCCCTAATATGATCAATTGGATCTGATTTCCCATTGTAACAATCAAACTTTGGGATTTCACAATGTTTAGGAAATGGGATCATGTTGAGACATCAATCAAAGAGATAATAACAAATGTCATCAAGAGTGTATGTCTTCATTGTGGTTCCCTCTTGTATGTCTTTAATTTTCTCTTGAAGTGCCTTAACTTGCTAGGAGAAGGAACTAATATCAGACAAAGGTGTCTCATCAAGATTCATTTTTGTTCTCAATATTGAAATCATGAGGTAACTTTTCTCCTTTGTCAGCCAGATACAGGAAATATTTCTCTTTGTTGTGCTCTAAGATCTTTTCTAAGGCTTTATGAAATTTGGGATCTTACTCAGCTTCTCTAAGGCGATGCTCTTCATCTTGTTCATCATCACTATCTTTAGGAGTTCTACTCATGTCTCTATTGGAAGGAAATGGATTCTTTTCTCTTTCATCCATGTTGTCATTAAAATAAAGGGAATTTCAACTTACTCTATAAAGGGGGTTACTATTCTCACGTTCTGCTTGAGCTCTTTGGTTATGATCTTCTTGTTGAATATCTTCCTTCAAATTATTGTATTATGATCTTGTAAAAATAGGCATATGATTTTGAAATGTTCTTCTAGACTTAGATCATAGTTTGATAAGTGAAAAAATGGTGATGTTTTGATCTAATAAGATGAAAGTCTTATGATATGATCAAAAGACGTTCCTAATTCTTGATTGTGGCTTCCAAGTATGAAGGATGTCAGAATCCTATTAGGGAAGTTGAATAAATAATTAGAAGTTTGTTTGAAAGGTGCACTTGTAAAATTTGATCCTTATTTTTGAAGAATGATAAGTATATCAAATAGCCTAATTAAACTCACTGAAGGATTTGACTAGGATGTATTGGATATTCAATAGAAGGTTGTGGTAGATACTTGAAGTTAAGAGGTTGATTGTGATTGTGTCATTGTGATAGAGCTCTTCTCTAAAAATAGGGTCATGAATATAAAGGATCTATAGTGTATTCGTCGATAAATCCCCTAGCAAAATCTTGGTACCTATGGAGAAATTCATAGTAATGGAGCAAAACGTTTCAAATATTATACAAAAATTTCCTTCATTGTAAGGTTCTCTTGTAACCTGGATGTTTTTTGGGTTTCTTGATCCTATTGGCAATCAACTTCTTGAAAAATTTGGTTGATTTCCACTCTCTAAGCATGAGAGAAATGTTAATATGCTACTAGACCAAGGATGCTATAAACTCAGATTTGTCAAAAGAAACAATTCTAAAAAAGTGATAGATACACTACTTTGATCCTTGTATGCATTGCATAAATAGGCATATGTGCCAGAGAAACAGTCAAATTTGTTACAATAGATCTTGTATGCGCTACAAAAAAAATGTTTTGTCAGTGACCAAAAACTATTTTCAGAATATCCTGCCTATGCACTTAAACACTCAATGTGTGAAAAAAAACTCTAAATGCATTAAACTAACTAGTAAATTCACTAGAATAGACCTCTTATGCTCTAAGATATACCCTCTATGCACTAAAATAGTTTTTCCAAAGCAATTTTCTGAATAGTTGTGAGCAGTTTCAATTGAAATTTGGCATGTTCATTTTGGATGATCTTTTATCTAAATTAGTGTGATTGAAAACACAACAAACACTCTAAAAATAGTTGTTCTTAAGCCCTATACTAAACATCAAGTGTATGGTCAAATTTTTTTTTCAAAAAGTGTTTTCACAGGTTTCACACATGATAGACAATTCAGGCAGACTCACTCTTAGTACTCAAGTACGTCATCATAATAACCACAACCCACATCTTAGAATTGCGTCGACTCACACAACCATGTCACCCTCAAAGGGGTGCCCATGTTTTTGTCTTTTCCAAGTGTGTACTCAGAGTGATGGAAGTGGATACCAGATCCCCTGAGAAAATGATCCTTAGTAGTTATATGGTGAGTATCTTGGGGGAAGATTCTTCCCTCCCCTTGCACTATGATTATCAGGATGTTCAGAAACTGACACGGTTGGATACTACACTAAGTTTGTAGTAAGGGTTTCCATTCAGTGTGGCAATAATAAACTCCCCCAAGAGTCCTTCGAACCTTTAGAACAAAGGCTTTGGGGATGGTTATCTTGCACACTACCAGAAAAAATGGGTTTCCCAAATTTTCTTTACATTTTATAGTGGGGTGGAATAGCTTGGCTTTTGCTTGAACCCACTTGGGTCATTCCTCTTGGGTGAGTAATTTTTCCCACAAGAGCAGGCCCTCTATAGGATGTAATAAAACATTAAAATTGCATAAATTAGAAAAGGAAAGTCTAGTATTTTGATCACCCAGTTAAGGGGAGAGAATAGACCTATTTCCACAGACAAAGCAAACAATGTTCTTTTTAGAGCCCAAATGACAATGATTTAATCTATGTGAATATATTGCTTCACCAAAAAAAAATTGTTCATTTTAACCGCAAAAAGCTTTGTGTGGTGATTATCCTAGATTGCTTCATTTTAATCCATGTCTACCCTAGGGTTGCTTCTTTTTTAAAAACCAAATGTGACTATCCTAGATTGGTTCTTTTTAAGCCAAAAAAGGTTTGGTCTGCAGAAGGCATCAGACTTAGAACCTTGTTTAGTTACAACCTGTATGCACTAACATATCATATATATGCGCTACAAAAATAAGTCAATGCACCAAAACAGATCCTATAAGTGCTACAAAAAATCCCAAATGCGCTAAAAGAAAATACAACAATTTTTTTTTTACAAATTTTTTAAATGAAATAAGTTGAGTATATGTGCCATTTTTTTCTTAATAAGCATCGTTATGTTCCCTAAATGCACCAAAATAGTTCCTGAATGCGCTAAAAGACCTACAAAAGCATCGTTAAAAGCCCTGGATGTGCTAGAAAAAGTCACGTATGTGCTAGATAAATCCACGTATGTGCTAAAATAGAAAGTTTTACCAAAATCCAAATTCTAGAACACAAAATCCTTTTAAAAAAACCTGCAAGTAAATGTTAAAAATAGGGCAAGGCCCCACGGTGGGTGCCAAAAATGTGATCAATTTTTAAGTGTAATAAATATAGATTAAAAGTAAATCAAAACACATTGATAAGGCATTAAATCAAAATAGAAAATTAAAATAATAGAAATGCAAATTCAGTCTTTTGTCCTTGATGTCATCCTATCATCCTCTATCTCCAGTATTTTTGTCGATTCCAACTTGCTCTTAGATTGTGTGCTAGGCTCAACAAATAGTCTTCCTAGAGAATGAGATTAAATATGAATGCATGTGATGCTATGCCAAGATATGATTGTGTTGATACTAAATATGATTGCTAAAGTGAAAGCTTACAAGATTATGAAAGTTAAAAATGATAATGCTAGAATGCTAGAATGCAATTAAGTTCTAATGTGTGTGTGTTGTTTGTAACCAATGCTTGGATTCACAGGGGTATTTATAGATTTTTTGAAAGACTCTAATTGGCTGATGTGATCAACGACTATGAAAATTCCTGGCAGATCGAACAGTCGAAGATAGATATAAGACTAGAGAGAAAAATAGAAGAAAACCAGAAAGTAGGATTTTCTTCCTTTTCCGTGGAAGAGATAAGATGAGATGATAAAGATGAATTGTAAAAATCATCTTTTTGTGAGATTTTGGAAAGATTTAAGAAGATAAATAATGAATTATAAATTCAATTATTTATTTATTGGTGACATGGAAGATTTTTCTTAATTAAATAAATCATTTAATTAATAATGGAAAAGTGACATGTGGAAAGATGATAAAGATGAATTGTAAAAATCATCTTTTTGTGAGATTGAGAAAATATTTTGAAGATAAATAATGAATTTATTAAATTCATTATTCATTTATTGGTGACATGGAAGATTTTCTTAATTAAATAAAACATTTAATTAAGATTTGGAAAGTGACATGTGGAATTAATTAAATAAGAATATTTAATTAATATTTGATTTAGAAGAAGGGGAATTAAATTAAATTAAATCAAAGATGTAATTAAACTTAAATGTGATAATTAATTTAAATAAATAATGATATTTATTTAATTAATTAAGTGGACTTAAGAAAGTGGTAATTAAATAAAATGAATTTATTTAATTAAAGTGGAAGAATAAAGTAGTTGAATGATATAAATTAATTAATTGAATTTATTTATATGTAGAGGAATTAAGAAAGAAATTAATTAAATAATAAATATTTAATTAAATGTGAGGATTAAATGATATGAAAATTTTTATACATATACAATTCTTATGCTTGGAGCTCATGAACGAACATGATGGCTCCATAGGCATGCAAGCTTTGTTATGCAAGGTGGCCATATAGTAAATGCAACATATAAAGAATGTTCACAGGAGTCTTGCTTAGTTAATGCGAGGTGTTAACTTAGGAAACATTGTGCCTAATGTCTCCAAGAGGGGACTGATCAAAGAATATAAGATTCACAATTGAGGGGATGTAGTGTGTCGTATCAAGCCACTAAGAGGAATGTAATATGCTAAGATAGATCATTCTCATCACGAAAATCATACCCAATGTCATCTAAAAATTGAAAATGCATTGTATGAAGTAAGAAGATTTCACTAAGAACCAAGGAAAAGGAAAATGAAATATAATAATGCCAATGTATGCCCTAACTTTAAAGGAATTCCTAAACACCATGCTATGAGCAATTACTTTAAAGTAGAAAATGAAAAATGCTAACAAGAAAGAAGACATGATAGAAAACATGGAAATATCTATGACAAGTCATATGTTTTCAAGTAAAGTTGTGTCATGTGAGATAAAAAGAAAAGGGAGGGATTGCCCCCAAAATGAAAACACAAAACATATAAGGGATCTATGGATTTGGGGTTCGTATGTTCTTCGTTACATTTTTTTCTAGATAGCTTCGAACTTTCATTATTTGCCAAATACATAGAACTGGAAGAATGACACAAAGAGAGTGAAAATAGAGGAAAAACCTTTTGGGTCAACATGGAAGAGACATAGGGTGTCTCAACACCTTACATCATCCCCCAAAGGAAAACACAAGACAAATGAAAAGGTGAAAGAAAAAGGAAAATATTTTGTGTCAACATGAAGGAGACATTGAATGTGTCAATGCCTTGTATCATCCCCAAAAGGAAAACACAAGAAAAATAGAAAGATAAAAGGAATTTAGGCAAAGAAAAAGAAATTATTTTGGGTCAACATGAAGGGCACATGAATGTCTTGATGCCTTGCATCATCCCTAGAAGGAAAATACAAGAATAAGAGAAGGATAAAAAGGAAAATGCAATGCACGACATAGAGAAGAATAAAGGTACGAATAGAGGAATCTCGCAAAGAGAGAGAACATCAAATAGAGCATCATAGGGGATCACATTATGCAAAAGAAAAAGAAAGAAGAAAACCAAAATGCAAAATACTAGTAAGGAAAATGTGATTGAACTGTTGAGCAACTCATTCAACTCCCAATCATATTCATTGTATACCAAAGGTGGACAACTAGCCAAAGGGACAAGGGCAAGTGCCGAACTAGGAGAAGTACTAGGTACATCACTCTGCATAGGAGATTTCTTAGTTAAGTTCATGGAATAGGAAAATAATGTGTTTAATTCATTATGCACCTCCGTCAATTTTAGCGGTCTTGTCATCATCATCCAAATTAATCACAAGAAGAGGATGAATGATAATTTCCATCGAAGATTTCATCTCTTGTTGTGATTCTTGTATTTGTTCATATTTTTTTGGTTGGGGAGGAGGGTCATCATGTATTGCTACAATCAAGTTTGGATTTTTATTTTCATTGTTTAACTCTTCATGTAACCTATGAGCAAGAGCACAATGTCTACGGCTATGCTCTCTAGCACCTCTTTTTCTTTTGGTTTTGTTTTCAAGTTGCATTTGTGAAGGAGTGGGTTAATCAACCATAGTTGTTTTTCTTCCCTAAGGGGAGGAATAAAAGGAACCATAGGAGGTTGTTCTTCCACTTTCTCTTTTGCTTGATAAACTTGTTTTATTCTAGAAGGTATGACAAAGTTGCTTTTAATGTCTCTTGATCTTTTGGATGATGTAGGTGAAGTTTTTGTTTTTGGTTGGTCTTGGTTGTTTGGTTCTTGTTTAGGTTCAAGCATGGTTTCATCAACGATGGGAGGTGTGGAATTAGAGGGGTACAAGTTTCGAAGGGATAGTTTGGCTATTTTATTTGCTTTAAATTTTTGGTAAGATACAAAAAAGAAGTCTTCTCATTGCTTGATAAGTTCCATGGGCTCAAGGCCAAAAGGCTTCTAAGGAAAATTTTCCTTTGGAAGACAAGGGGTTAAAGCCACTATGGTAAACGGTGAATATTCCATTTTCAAATGGAAACTTTAAGAATTTTTGCACAATTGAAGGGATGACTTTCATTGAACAAAGCCATGGATGGCCTAGCCTCAAACAAAATTAGTCTAACTACAAGATGATGAAAAATGTGACATCTAATTTTTTTTATTCTATTTGTAATGGTAGGTGATCAATCCTATCGTAGGGCATGCAAATCCATTTTGCATCTTGATCCATGCTTTCAATTTATCATAGTCATCTTGATAAAGTTCATGTAAGAGTAAGAACTCCTCGATGATTGCATTCTCTCCATGGGAGGGATCTATTAATATCCCATTAGTGGGCTTGTCATAGATATGACCAAATATGTAGATAGGACCATTAGGTGCATGTTTAATTATATCCTTAGAGGAGAAAGAAATATCAAGAGGACTCTTAGGTCAGCCCTTACGAGGGATGATGTCTATCACTCCTACCATTTCATCCATAGGATTGATATTGATATCATTTGGAATAGGATCATTATGTTCATCATTTGTATCAACATTCATCACATCATTCTATGTAGTTTAACTAACTTTGAAAAATGAAATATTATGTTTGGGCATCAGATTAATGAAATTTTGCAAGTTTTGGTTCAGAGGGACAACAAACTTATTGGATTGATTTCCAACACCTCCAATGGATAAACAATAGGAATCAATGAGGTCTTGCACAAGATTTTTAAGATGCTTGCAATGTTCTATTTCATGTCAATTTTGTTGATGATAGTGGCAATAAGCATTTGATTTGAAGCTTGGGGTTAAAGGCTTATTAGGGTCAAGTGTTTTGATTGGAGGAAAGGTAATCATTTCTTGTTGTAAAAGTTGGGACATTGTGTTATGAAGGGTGTTGGGTAAAGGTGTGAATTGTCTTTTCAAATCTCCATAACTAAAGGGTTCCATGGTTTTGACAACAACTTGGTTTTTGGTGTTTTGAGTTGGTTGTTGAGCGAGATTGAATTGCAAGAACCCTTTTTTTTTCTAAAATGTTGGGAATTGTTTTGGTTGGTTGGCTCAGATCTCTCAATTTGGTTAGGAGTGGACCTTGTATCTCAAATACTAACTAAATTTTGATAATAAAAAAGGGTAGTACACAACAGCATGAAGGATGGGAATTTAATCATAGTGAGCTTGTCCTAAATTTTAGTTTACAATTTTTCTATAAACATATTTTGAAGGTGTGGGTCGAGGATCTTGACATCAATTTGGAATAAAGCGATTGATAGCATCAGATAAAATAAATTATCTTTTCTTCCTCATTTTTCTTTCATCTCATCAAATCAATGAAGGTCTTCTTGGGATTCATATGCACTTGGAAATGGTTTACAAATTCATAGACAAGTTCATTGAATGAACGAATTGAATTGTTCAGTAAAGAAGAAAACCATTCCAAGGAAATATCTTTTAAGTGATAGCAAGAGACACTGCACATGTCATCCGGTGTTGTCATTGATGGCAACCCTAGTTAGTGATTTGATCTGCATGATAGTATTTGTTCGTACCGGAAGTCAGATTGAAGCCAAATGTTTAACTATCAAATTAGAATAGAGCATCCGACATAATTGTGTTCATCAATTCATATGCAAATTTTTGTTATCATTTCGAGTTTTGGATCTTAGTGAAGATTTTTTGATGTATGATCTATGTTATCCTTGAATCTTAGCGCCTCATATTGACTGGTGTGCAAGTTAGAAGATCTGGTTGATTGATTTTTTGTTTAACAATGCAAGAAGGCCGACTAAGTGAATATAGTGTGTTTTGGATATTTGAGGAGAAATTGTTTGAAGGTGTTTCATGTTTGAGGATGTTATTTTGGGTGCTCGCTATGTTGTGTCAAACTTTAGTTGGTGCACATTGAAAATTATTTGTGGATGAAGCCAACGGTTTGTAAATATTTTGTTGTGGATATATATAAGTGATAATTTATATCATTTGGAGATATGTACGAAGTGTGTTGATGTATGTTGTGAAATTCAGAAGGATTGTAGAGTGATTATGCATAGTTTCACTTGTGTATAAAAGGATTTGTGATGCAAATTAAAGCAAATAGAGTAGAAGAGTAGAATTAGATAGAAGGTCAAGAATGCGATTGATGTGCTTAATCGGAACTGTAACTAGGCATTAGTAGATGCTATTCTCTTAGTTCAAATCTTCTTGATTTAATCCAAATATTTTTTAAGACAATGAGTCTTCCTTTTGTATCTAATAAATGAGCTCTAAGTAGTGTTCTTAAATGAATGTGCATTCCCCATTTGTAAAACACTTATATTTGAGTATGCGAAGATTGTGGATTGATCTCCACTATGGTTTTTCCCTAATAGGGTTTCCATGTAAAAAATACTTGTGTTATGGTGTTGTGGTTGATTGCTTTGTGTTCTTGTATATTTCTTTTACTTTAATGGGGTCATCCCACAATAATGGGTTACACTTTTTGGCCAAACTTGACACTGAAATCAACATTTAAAAAAAAAAACTTCACTTTCTGACACCTATAGTAGGCAAACTATTAGGAATTTGAAAATGATGTAAACTAGTGATTTGTGAGATTTTTTTTGTAAATTTTAAATATATATTTTTAAAAAAAATTGGAATTAAATTGTTTTTTTTTTGCGTCTCCTTTGATAACTAGTTTTTAATAGTAAACAACATTTTTTTAAAGTGATGTGTACTTCGACACGCATAACTTTTTTTCTACAAAGGATAAAATTTTGATTCTTTTTAATTTAGGTTGCTAACACTGGTATCTATTGGTTTCATTTTGTTTTATAACATTTTGTTGAATATTTTCTTTTTAATTAAGTTTTGAAGTCAAAACATTTACAGTTTAGACATAGGTGCACTTTGGCACGCATAACTTTTTTGGTATGTATTGAAATTCAATTTTTTTTTTGTTAGAATGACACCAATACCTAGGGCGTATATATTTTTCAAAAAAAAATTTCTCAAATTTAATATTTTTCCACAATGATTTTTCACTAAACTTGATGTTCAGTGAAAAACCTATGTTCAATAAAACTAAAAAATAAAATATAATATAAAAACAAAATATATTAAATTTATAGTTGAAAGCTCGTTTCAATCACTACAATTATCCAACTTTATCAAGTTGGCATCTTCGATAGTAAAAAAATAAAAATGGTGGAGGTGGGGTTCATTAGAACCCCCTTCTAATGGGGGTTCATTAGTTCATTAGAACCCCCCCCTTCATTAGAAGGGGGGTTCATTTGAACCCCCCTTATATGGTGCAAAAATGGTGTTCATTAGAATTTAGGGGGGTTCATTAGAAGGGGGGAGGGTTCATTAGAAGGGGGGGTTCATTAGAAGGGGGGTGGTTCATTCGAACCCCCTTCATTAGAAGGGGTAAACCATTTTAAATTTTTTGATGAGCATTTTTATTTTTTCTTCGTTCGAAAAATTGTAACCCACTATTGTGGGTTTACCCAATGCTATAAGTGGTTTAAAGATCAGATTAATAAAGTTAAATTTTGTAGAACACCAGTTGACCCCCCCTCTTAGTTTTCCTTGATTCCAACAATTGGTATAAGAGCCTAGTTCCTAGAAAGAATTTTAAAAGCTTGGGGAAGATCTAGGAAAGTGACTCAATAGATTCAAGTAGTCTTCAACAACAAATTTTGGTGGCACTAGATGATCTTGATCAGTCCAAATCTGAAGTCTAGGAATTGCAGGTAAGCCTCATGAACACTAAGAGATTCATTCAATCATTGAAAGATAGAATCAATGAGTCAAGGGAAAAGATAAAGGAACTCTATGATCAACTCAAGTAGAAAGAAAGTAAAAGCATGGAAGATGAACACCTGAATCAAACCTTGAAAGGGAAGATAGATGAATGTGAATATTTCACTAGAGAAAACGATGTCCAAAAGTATGAGATGGAAACTATTGTGATGAGGATGACCAAGGAGATCGAAGAAAAATAGAAGAGTGAAGAGAATCTTACTCGGTACTTGAAAGAAAAATCTAAGGAATTTAGTAGAATTAATGATAATTTCATTAAGCTAGTGCTTGATTTGCAACAATCCGCAGACAATGAAGAAGAGCTTAAAATATAGATTGTTAGCTTGAGATATGAACTTGCTACTGTAAATGAATACATGGAGAAGTTCAAGATTAGCTCAGCTAAGCTTGAAGAACTGATTAAGAGTTAGAGGACTGGAAGTGACAAGCGAGGTATTGGATATGAGAAAGGAGAAAGTTCTGGATCTAGACAAAGGAATTTCAGGGAAGGAAATCAGATGAACAAAGCTTGAAGGTTTCCGGTCAGACAACCTAATGCTCAAAGGTTCAATGGTTACTATTTTGTTTGCAATAAATTTGGTCATATGGCTGCTCAATGTAGAAGTAGAATGAATCCAAGTGGTCCATCATTCTCTAGTCAGTGTTTCAATTGCAATAAGTATGGTCATAAGTTAGTTGAATGCAGAAATATGTCAAACAACTTTTTCAATAGAGATGTTACATGTTATACCTGCAATAGATTTGGTCATATTGCTAACTAGTGCAGATCAAGAGAAAATCAATGGAACAACTGGCCTAGACAAAGAAATATTGTGTGCTATAACTATAAAAAATCCATTAACATTGCAAGATTATGTAGAAGTAGAAGGATCTGGTAAATCAAGAGAAAAACATGCAAAAGGATGAAAAGGGAAAAGGAAAAGTCACTACATATGAGATCAAGAAGAAACTGATGAAGACATGGGTGAAGAAGAGTCCTTCTGATCTAGGAAATGATTCTATACCAGAATCTCATTCTGGTAATTCCTCCAGGAATTAGGTTATGACCTTTGGCCTAGGGGGAGTTCTCAAGAAAATATTTTAACCCCCATGTTGGTAGTTGATACTGGAATCTGGTTGATAGCAATGATTGCATTAGTGATGTGAAGATGTTTTGGGATCTTTTGAGGAGGATATTTGTGCAAAATTGGAGGTCCACAGAAGAATTTTCTTTCACAATCTATGAAAATAGGGTATTCGGAAGACCTAGGGAAAAAGCATTTATTGCGATGAAATAGTTAGGTGCATGAATGATAAAAGGTCATTTCTATCCCTCATTTGTCACATTGCAATTTGAGAAGAAGAAGGTTGGAGACCTTTGCAAGTAAAATTTGGCATGGTTCAAGTCTGAAGGAAATTTGATGATCAAACCCTAATCTGACGAAAAGGTATTTATCTAGAAACTCGTGAACTTAAAAATTTTTGGAAATGGAAACTCTATAGGTTATTGATATTAAGGAAAGGATCCATCAGGAATTCAAATGGAATATATTCAAATCATTCAAGACAGAACCATTAGGTGGATTTTCTTCCATTCCATATGGTGTTTTGCATATCAAAGATATTAGGGCATACATTCATTCAAATGTTGAATAGTTAGGAAGCTCCCAATTGCTAAATTTGTATACCAATCATATTGTGGGAGAATATTTTTGTGTGAAACCTGATTTTAAAACTTTGGAGGAGAACAGTTTCACTAAGATTGTGCAATTTCCTGTGTTTGAAGAAAATGAATGGGTTCAGTATATATTGAGTTGATTGCATGTTGAGTTCATGTGGTTAAGTAAGCCTTTCAAGATTACAAAGGAAGCTATAAGGATAATTACTGGTTTGAATTCATTTGGTGGGTTGCCCACATTGAAAGCTATGAAGAATCAAATAGTTATAGATGCAACTAGTTTAGTGTTTGAAAAGAGAGCTATGAGAATTTATGATATTATTGAAGTGGATATGAGTTGATTCTATGGTCATTGGATACAAAATCTATCACTCCAGCTGGGATAATTCTATATTCAGCACAAAAATTTACATAACTTATCAAATGGTCAAGGAAAATGCATAATATGACCTATGTTAGTTACCCCAGAGCTATTTAATCGAGAATCTTGGCAAAATCAAGAAGGATAAGAAGAATTCTTTCAAGTATGGTAATTTGTTGCTATGTTTATTCTTCTATTTCATGAATGAAGTTCTAGGATTTGGAAAAGTCCAGTAACAAAGTGATAAACTAGTAGTTGTTCAAATTAGAGATATCTTATATGGAATTGGTGACAACAAAGCTAGAAAAATTGCTATTTGGGGTTATTTTAAGAGTTTTCATAATGAAATGCAAGCTAGGGAAAAGATTCCCACATCTGTTTTGGAAAAGTACAAGGACACAATTTGCTTCATGGTTGATATTGATCAATGCTTAATGGAAGTTGTAGAACCTAGATCAGTTTGGATTATGCCTATGGGTTATGAGGTTGAGGAACACTTTTTGGAGATATATGCTTAACACCTGTTGAGTAAACCTTAGGATCCAAAAGAAGAGAGGTTTGGTATCTTTGAAGAAAAGAATATGCAAGTGCATGAAGAATTGAAGAATCCCATGATTATCTGAAAGGTAAGAAAAGAAGTAGAAGATTTTGCAGAAAGCATGGGTATATCTCCTAAAGTTGTAAGGGAAGCTAGGAGGAAAAGAGAACAAGTTGAAGCAAGAGAGTCAACTAGAACTAAATCTTCTAGTCCGGTAGCATCCTCTTCTAGATCTAGATCAACAAGGAGCTTTGCACTCTCATTTGGTCCTACAAAGAAGTCAAAACATGTGAAAGCTCAAGTCAAGACATCCGAGAGAGTAGGAAAGAGGAAGAAGAATGAAAGCACAAGAGTATATGTTGTTGTTTTAGAAGATAAATAAATTGAATCTAATGAAGAGGTAAGAGAAATTAAGGAAAATGGCACAAAAGCATCAAAAATCTCAAAGGACAAGCCCTCCAATGAAGAGAAAGCAAGGTAAAAGATGAAAATTGACAAATCAGGTATATTTGTAGAAGAAGTGAAAAAATCTTTAATTAACTATGGTAATCTTAGGCCACTTTGTGAATGGTATTACACCTTTGGTAGTGTCGATCAAAGAATTCCTGAGGAAGCCACAATAAAGTATTTGAATAATTTCAATATGACTCATTGAAATAATGTATGAGTTACCTAAAGGTCTATATGATGTCTTAGAAATGAGGAGAGTGAATGCAAGAACTGAAGAAGAGAAAATGAGAGAATAGATACTTGTTGATCTATGTCTGATGATGTTAATAGAAGAGATAAAGAAGATTCTAAGTGATGCAAAAAGGGATTTTAAGAGCAAGACAAGGGTGAATAAGATGATTATTGGGAAAAATAAAGAGGTTGCAATAGATAATGAGAAAATCCTTAAGGCAATTCTATTAAATAAAAGTTACAATGTTGTTTCTGAAGAAGTGCATAGTGAAGATGTTCCATCTGGTCCAAAAGTTGAAGAAGGAAAAGAAGATACAACTGAGGATACTTTGAATCCTCTTGACATGTAAGATGCTGAAATTCCTATGGATATTGAAACTCCTAAAGAGATGTCAAGTGAAGAAGTAGAGATTCCTGAAGCAAAGGGAGAATCAATGAATAAAGAGAAGGTTGAAGTAAACAAAATTCATGTGGAAGTAAGAGACACTGCTAAGGTAGTAAAGGAGTTTTTGGAGGAGCAATAGGAGGAGTTTGATCTTGAATTGATTAAAGGTCCTATCAGCTTAGCCACTTTATCTCCCATTGAGAAACTAAAAGTAGCATCATTTTCTCAGGCTAAGGGAAGGGAGGAAATACTGAAATCTCATATTGAAGACAGTGGGCTGCTGAGTCTTGCATCTGATATCCTTGAGAAGATAATGCCTACATATGTTAAGGATTTATCTGATTCTCCATCCGACCAGCTAAAGAAACTTGTCAACTTTGTAAGTACTCACTTTGAGTCACTTGAGAAGTCAACTATGGATAAGGTTCAAAAGGAATTTGATGCTAACAGGTTTGGTAGATTAAAGGGGATGATTGCTAATGATAAAATATTTGTTAGCAACCTATGTAAAGAACATTCAAGGTGCATTGTATGAAGGTGAAAATATTTACAAGCCATGTTTATCATTGTCTATGTTCATTGAGGATACTGAAAAGAAAATGAAGGAATATGAGAAACAGTTATCAAATATCTCTCAAGCATTTGATCCTCTAACCATTTCTATTGGAAAGAAACAAGGTCAAGTCATATCCATGCTTGAAAAAGTCAAAATTTTGAATCATGAAGGAAGAATTATTGAAAGAGTATGTGAGCTCAGAGGATTAATTGGTCCTACGATTGAGACGATGCTTAGTGCATTGAAGGAAGCACAAGATTCTATGGATGTCAGTGATCTGACAAACCTTGAGTTAGAAGACATGTAATCTTACTTATTATGTGGTCACATGACTATTTTGGAGAGTCTTAAAAAGGGTTGGGACACTAGTTTGAGACTGTTGAAGAGTAATTTTCTAGATATATTCAAGTTTATGTAAGTTGTAGAATCATGTTTGTACATATGTAGTTTTTTCATAGCAATTCTTTTTTATTTTTGGTATGTGGATTCTTGTCTATGCCATTAATTTCAAAAGGGGAGAGTGGGATAGTGAAAAATGCCTTATTCATCTTATGGGGAGTTGTGTGTTGAAGTGTTGAAGGTTGGAAGTGTATTTATGTTGGTACTGATCTGACAATTAGTCATTTTTCACTAAGTGTTGCCAACAATGCCAAAGGGGGAGATTGTTGGAAAGTGACACTGCACATGCCATCTGGTGTTGTCATTGATGGAAACCCTAGTCAGTGATTCAATCCACATGTCATTATTTGTTCATAGTGGAAGTTAAATTGAAGCCAAGTGTTTAACTATCAAGTTAGAATAAAGCATCTGACAAAATTGTGTTCATTAATTCATATGCAATTTTTTGTTATCATTTTTAGTTGTGGATCTTAGGGAATAGTTTTTGATGTATTATCTATGTTATCCATTAATATTAGAGCCTCATATCGATTAGTGTGAAAGTTAGAAGATCCAGTTGATTGATTTTATGTTTAACAGTGCAAGAAGGTTGACTAAGTGAATTTAGCATGTTGCAGATATTTGAGGAGAAATTGTTTGAAGGTGTTTCATGTCCAAGGATCTTATTTTGGGTCCTCACTATGTTGTGGGTAACTTTGTTTGGTGTGCATTGAAAATTATTTGTGGATTGAGTGGGACGGTTTGTAAATATTTTATGTTTTATTGAAGCCCAGATGTGGTTGATTACATCTTTAGTTGTGGATATATATAAGCGATCATTTATATCATTTGGATATATGTACGAACTATGTTGATGTATGTTGTGAAAGTTAGAAAGATTGTAGAGTTATTATGCACAGTTTCACTTGTGCATAAAAGGATTTATGATGTGAATTAAAGCAAACATAGCAGAAGAATAGAATCAGACAAAAGGTCAAGAATGTGATTGATGTGCTTAACCAAAACTATAACCAAGCATTATCAGATGCTATTCTCTCGGTTCAAATCTTTTGGATGTAATCCAAATATTTTTTAAGACAACGATTCTTCTTTTTGTATCTAAGTAGTGACATCTAGGCAGTGTGCTTAAATGCATGTGCATTTCCCATTTGTAAAACTCTTATATTTGAGTATACTCAGATTGTGGATTGATCTCCACCATGATTTTTCCCCTAACAAGGTTTCCACATAAAAATCCTTGTGTTATGGTGTTGTGGTTGATTTTTTTTTCTTGCATCTTTCTTTTGCTTTGATGCTATAAGTGGTGTAAAGATCATATTAATAAAGTTAAATTTTGTAGAACACTGATTCACCCCCCCTCTTAGTGTTCCTTGATTCCAACATTAAGGACCTAAGAAACAACTTTGCTAACAATTTATCATGAAGGACAAAGTCACCACATAAGGTGATGTAGGAATTAACATGTTTAGAAGGATCTCCCTTCCCTCCATATTTCACAAATCTAGGCACCTCTACTCCTTGTGACTTCGGTGTTCGCAATATCTCCAAGGACAATGGGTTGCTTTTGACATAATATGTGGGTGGGAAATTCTATTTTTGGTTTATGGTGTAGATTTGTTTTTGTATGGATGAAATGGTTTGGAAAAGTTATGTATGAGAGGATCATTAACAAGTGGTATGATATGGAAGTGAAAGTATTGATGAAGTGTATGTATTAGTAGGACAAGTGAATGGAATTCTTATAGGTGGAAATGTGGTTATAAAAGATAGAACATACAATGCCACATAGGAACTAGGGATGCTAGCAAGAATACCCAAGGAAGGAATCACATTACTAACTTGTTGCATTGTTGTTGTGACTTGAGTAGTGGTATAGATAGTGTGGATGCAAAATCTGCAAATGGTTAACAATCTTAACATAATATCACCATGCTAGTCATTTGAAACACATTAGATTAAACATCCCTATGAAATACTTAACCATGCTAAAATATGCAAAACTAAATAGAACCAAATAACTAATTGCAAGCATATAAAAACATGATCAAAACTTTATCTCATATTGAATTGGTGCTATTGTGGAAAATAGCCCTTTCCCAATCCTTTTCTAAGCTCCATGATATGAAAATGATGAGAAAATGCTATGAAGATGGTGTGGAAAAAATCAGTTCTCAAATGAAGAGAGTGACTTTGCATAGGATTTGTAGATGTGTGGAGGATTTGATGAAGAATGAAGCCTTTGATTTATAGATTTTCAAGTGCTATAAGTGATCAAGAGGGAGCAATGTGGGATAAAGATTGGACCAATGAGATAAGGTCACTTGTCAGCTTGTGATAGGATGAGGAATGAGCACATTTTGGTCAATGTGCCAAAGAGGGGGAGATTCAAATTTGAAATTGAGAGTTAAATGTTGAGTTTGACTTGTGCAAGGGACATGTAAGAGACATTAATTGCTTTGTTGGATGTACATGTCCACTTGATTTTGAATTCAAACTTGAGGGAATATTACTCAAAGATGCCATGTTGATGGAAAATGCTGATTTTATAAATGAGTTAAATGATTTATTGGTGCAAGTAGGAAAAGCTAGAGGATGTGATGGGTGGTTAGGTTAGGTTAATCAGTATTAGATTAGTTTAGATGATGTTTAGGTGATTTTGACTTATTTGATTTAAATACTTTGATTTATTTAAATCAAAAGGGATGGAATATGCATTTTGAGGTTTCAATTAAATAAAGTTTGGTTCATTTAATTAAAAGGATGATGTTTGATTTTGATTTAATTTAAATGAATAACCTTAGGAATGAATTAAATAGTCCTAATTTACTTGGTGAATGGATTTGTTGAGTTTGATTAATTTAATGAGCAGATAAATATGAACTAAGTGCATAATGTTAATTTTGCATGTCTACATTTTTCCCCTCTTTGAAGTAATATACTTGTTGCATTGGTTCAAAGAATAAACTTGCCATGATCAAAATTCAAAAAATTTATGATTTTTTTCGGATACCCCAGTGGAAAGTACACTAGTACATTTCTCCCTCGAGAGATCGAGCAAAAAGATTTGATTTGATGGTCGATCTCGCGATAAAGAGGTTCAAGATGGATGGTTATGGATGATGATGCAAATGAGATGATTTTAAGATGCTTAGAATAACAAATCTATATTACCCTAAACAACTTAAATGATGATATGATATGATGATGGATGAGATGGATGATGTGATATGTTTTGATTATGCAATGGATGATTTATGAGATGCTTAGACTAAAATATCTATATTATGATGATGATATCCTATGATTATGCAAAAGTATGATTTATGAAAATGTGAAGATATGCAGAATATTGATGGTTTTTGGATGTAGGATGGATCCACTGGTGATGATGATAAACTACTCATGACATGATGTTAGTGTGGAAAAAACTAAATTAGATGATGACAAGAGGATCCAACAAGCCCATGATCTGATGAGAATTTATTAGAGATGATGATGATAGATGATGATGATGATTTGCTTATCAAGGATTGGGATTTTAAAAGGGCTACTTACCTTATGTTTGATAACACACGTAGGTACAATGCATCAAGGTATAAAAAACTAGGATGGCGTTGTACCTAGTGTGATGGACTTTGACTCAAAAAATAGACAAGAGTATTCCTATTCACACTTGACATATGGAAACCTTGCTAGGATGTACCTAACAAAGCAAGTATTCGCCAAGTTATTTTACAAGAACATCCAACAAGCACAACAAACAAAAGGATAATGATCATTGCCCCATTCCTATCTCTCTAAATACTTCATTTTGATATCATCGAGAGGTCCTTGGAATGAGCGCAATAAGATAAATCAAAAGAAGAGATCAAGTACGCAAACAAGCGAAATGTTCTTCATACCTTAAGCCAAAGGGATGTGTTTTGATAGGATAAGAATCCAAGTGATATCCAAAAATGATGCCCATTGTCAGAACAATATATCCTAGGACATGCATTGTATAGGATGATGATGGTTTGATAAGTTGATTGATAGGCTATTGATATAAGGTTGACTAACATGTTTGAAAATGATCAAGAGTTTGATTTTGTTTTAAATGTTTGTTGCTTTGATTTTGATTTTGCCAATTGTTGTGGTTGTTTCTATTTGATTTTCCAAAGGATGAAGGTGATGATCAATTTATTATGGATGATTGATTATTGTGGGTGCAAGTGAGATGAGACAGATGGATTTTTTCAAATATTTGGATGTTTTTGGAGTTTTTCAATGTTTTGAGGTTGTTTTTGGTATTTCCAAGATTTTACAAATGTTTTGATTTTTTATTTTTTGAATGTTTTTGGATTTTTTTGTCTCGGGGGCTGATCAGAGATGAGACTTTCCTATGTTTAAGCTTAGAGATGATGTAGTTTGGATTCCAATCTTTTTTATGTTTTCTAACATTTTGATCTGTTTTCAGACTTTTCGCACAATTTTGATGATTTGGATATGGACATGTGTGACGATATCAGTTCTCTATTTTGGGATATTGTTGAAAACTAAGCTAAGGTTGATTGATCAAATTGATGGGTTGATGATGATGATAACATTTTTGAGGATACACAACAATGCAAAGATTTGATTGATCAAGATTGATGATGATAACATTGTTGAGGATGCACAACAATGCAAGGATTAATGATGATAACATTGTTGAGGATGCACAACAATGCATGGATTGATTGATCAAGATTGATGATGATAACATTGTTTAGGATACACAACAATGCAAGGATAGTGTTAAGCAACACAAGGATATCCAGAGATGATGATTTTTTGATTGGATTCGATTGATCATGATTGATGAAGCTTGATTTGGAACAAAAGTTATTTGAATGATTTGATGTGACGTTGACGTGCAAATTAGATGCGACTGATATCGATTGTTTTGATTGATGTTTGATAAAAGATGAAGATTGACAAGGAACATCTTCTCGTCAAAAATGTGCCATGGGCTAGTGATTTGGAATTTTCCTCACAAGTGGTGGACCAATTTTATTTCATGTTTTCCAATGTTTGGATCGCCACATAAGTTGGAGGGTATAGATCAAGATTTATTCCTAAAGCAAGATGAAAATATCTACCCCCAGTGTCTAGCAATGTATGGAATGTCATGGATGGATGCTCGGATAGGCTTATGGATGGATGGATATGGTAAGTATGCAAAGGATGCCAAGAATTATCTTACAATAAGATAAGGTGTTTGAATAGAGTATGCTCAATTGGATAATGCTTCATGGCTCAGATAATGCTGCATAGGATAGGATCCATGAAAATGACCCATGTCAAGATGTTTACCATAAGCAAGTATAAAGTGTTCCCCAAACTTTCATCAAGATCAAGATAACTTGGATGATGGATGAAGATGGATGAAAATGGATTGGATAAATGGTTCATTAATAGATGGATTTATTATGGTTGAGATGGATGGAAAGTTGGATTTATTATGGATGGGATGGATGCTTTCACCTGAAGTGGCATACGTAGATGCTCGATTCCACACATGATGCCTGTTTTCTAGGTTTTTATCATGGTCTTTCCCAAAGCGCCGCACATGTGGTTTTCACTAGAGGATGATTTTTTTCTCTTTACTTTTTTCAATCCTTTTTTCTAATTTTTTTGGATTTTTTTCTTTTTTGATTTTTTTTGAATTTTTTGAAAGATTTTAAGCTCATGCTGAATCACAAGGTGTTTCTGATGTAGATGCCCCTATCATAATGTGCCATCGATATCCTTCTTGAAGAAGTTGCTTTGCTAAGATACGTGCACTTGAATATAAATTTTGAGATTCCTGATCTACTTTGTTGGTACCAGAGTTGACTTTGTCTTTGTGCGCACATCGCGATAGAGTGCCTTCTAAATCCTTATGGTGAAGGGTCTTTGCCAGTACATTTTTAATGTGAGAATTGGATATTATGTGTGGAGGCATGGGTGGAGTGTATTTGGGGATAAGAGATGGATTGGTTGATAGTTTGGAGCCTTTGACTCTCCAAACTTGGGAAGATGAGCAATGATGGGTGGATATGAAAGTGTGCATGAATTGGGACCAACTGCTTGATACACTTTGTACATCACTTAAAAATCCTGCTTTTTCTTTTGTGGACATCTTTGATGGATACTTTTCCCTTTTTTATTTTTCCCCATAGTTTCTTTGACTGATGGAGTTTGATCGGGATGATATTTCTTTGTATTCTTTGGTATCCAATTGTATTTGATTTGTCCATTATGCTTCTCAGCTTCTTTTACTTTGATAACATTCTTTGTACTTTGATTCAATTCTTTCTTTTGACGTTGGTCCCAATTCATGGATGGGGTGATGGGTGGATGAAGATTTGTGACGTGGTTGGTTGTAGTATTGTCATCAGTTTCATCATAAGGATTCTTCATGCTTCCTATGTTGATGCTTGCTTGAGACATATTTTCCCCTAGTATTGTGGTAGTAGTACCTTCATGCTTTGATTCCATTATTTTGAGAGCTCTTGTTCAAAATGCATTCTCTAATAAATGACCACTACAAATGATGTTATTTCGATTAGATGCTCTACCGACTCTAAAGTATCTTGTTCTATCTGACTTGTTTCCTTGAGCGGATAATGTTGGATATCCGCATACCTAATGTCCTTAGTCTAAATTTGGGATATATTTGATCCTGATGTTGACAACTCTATAACTTGCTCTTTTGTGTAATAATGCCAATTTTAAAGGAATCATGTTCTAAAGGAAGATCATCTATGTGTCCATCCAAAGAAAGCATCTCATGGGTAGATGGAGGAGTAAGTGCTATGTGGATATGATCATCTTGTGTGGATAGGAGAATATCCATTAGATCATTGTAGTATCTTGGAGATACAATTTTCTTATCTTCATTTATTTTTGGATTGCTTTCGACATGCTTTGGATCAAGTTCTTGACATGGATCAGTTTCAAAGGATGGATTGCTTACAAAGGGTTCTTGGATGTCATCATTAGGCATGGGGAATGGCTCAATATCCTCTTGATCTTTGAGTGAACTTGGATCAAGTGTGAAGTTGAGGATTCCTTTAGTATCTGTAACCATGAGGTCAAAGGGAGTCAACATGTCTTGGAAAGGACCACTGCTAGACCTTAGTGAAAGATGTTAATCATGCTTTGGGATGAATTCTTGAGATATGTCCTCTAACTCATAAGGCAATGTAGAGATATTTTTAATATGATCATAGGTCAACAGATCATGCATTATGTCAATAGGAAAATATAATCCTAACACTCCTTGAAATAGATCACTAAAAAGTGGCTCTTGATGTATGGTGAGTTGATCATCGGATGGGGTGGAAACATATTCAAGGTGCTCATCAATGGAGAGATCTTGAACATTTTTTTCAACAATTGTGGTGGAGGGATTTCCAATGTCATCAACCATAGGGTCAAATGATGTTGACATTTCTTGAATTGGATCATTGTTGGGTATTGTTGATGGATTTTTATCATGATTGAGAAGTGACTCTTGATATATGTTGATTTGATCATTGGATGAAGTAGACATAGCTTCAAGGTGCTCAATGATGGATTGATCTTGATCCTCATTTTCAACAGTTGTCATTTTTTGTGTTTGTGCTTGTGTTTGTTGGGTAGCTTGAGAGGCTTGTTGCACTTGTTGAGCTCATGTTGCTTGTTGCATGGATAGATATTATTGGATGGCCTTTTGGTAAGCCTGGTGAGATTTTAGTGCAATGTTATATTATCTTGTTGCATTTGGTTTTGGTGGTAGTGGTGGCAGAACTGGAATTGTGTTGGATGTAGTGATAAGTGGTTGAGATACGCTTGGAGCGATCATGGTAGTGAGGGTTTGAGATATTATCGGTATGATAGGGGTGGATGGAATGATCGAGGTGGTAGGAATGGTCAGAATGACCAAGGTGATAGGTCCTTGGGAGACCATATTTTGATTTGTCAGGATTGATGTTGTCATTTGATTAGATACCATTTATTGGTGTGATGTCAATGGTATATTCAAAGAATTTGATGTGATGGCTTGATTGGTGTTAGGTGGATTGATTTGGATGGAGTGATTGGTTCTAGGTAAAGGGGGAAGCCCTAAACCAAGGAATGATGTTGATATGGGTAATGGTGGTGGATATGTCTCTTGGCGCAATGACTCAACTATTTTGGTAAGTGTAGCAAATTGATCTCACCAAATTTGATCTTGATTTTGATCTTGACTCCCTTGATATGGTTGATTTGGTTTTTATTCAAGCAGATTTGGGATGCATACTTGTGGTTTTTGAATGGGATCATCGACAAATCAATTTTGGACATTGTTCTGACTTGGGATGATGTTCAGATTTGGCATGATAGGTTGACATTGAACATTTTTGATGTTGGGAATCACATTGCCTTGATTTAGGTAACTTTGATTTTGCATGGTGCTACCTTGACTTGGAGTGGTTAACATCTTGCTTGGATTTTGAACAATATTTGTATGATTTGCAAACACATTTATCCCAAATTTTTTTGGATTCATGTTTGGAAAACTTGTACTTGGTACATTCTCATTTGGCATGTAGGTATTTGGTGGGATGATGTTTTTCATTTGAAGGCTCATGCATTGATTGTTCGGCTAGTGGATTTGTAGGTTTGGACTTGGATTTAAATCTACCATCGAGAAAGGTGTTCCAAACTTTTGACTAGGCATACTCACATTTGTTGTACTATGGACATTTGTCAAAGGTAATGATCCCATGTACGGTTTGTATAGATGTGAGTGTTGATAATCAATCGGCATTGTAAGGCTTTGATAGCTTAGTTGACTTGGATTACTCATGATGTATGGAGCAAGTTTGTATTCCATGTTCTCCTTGTGTTTTGACCTTGTTAAAAAAGTGACGTCTAAGGTTCTTAGGACTAATGATGATACGAAGGATGAAAGGGGTGAATGATATGGATGTTGAATGTTTAGGGACTTTGGATCAATGCTAGACTTAGGGTTTAATTTTGATTGGTTTGATTTGGGTAATGAACTTGTAAAACCTAAGATGTAAGATATTATCTTAGGATGAACTTGTTCAAAGGATTACTGATTTAATTAAATGTAAGAGAAAGGATTCATTCCCATACACCTAACTAAACAAGGTGATTTTGATTTTGATGATTTACCCAAGACTAGAATGATGTTTCCAAAGCTCTAAAGTTGTTTGTGGGATGAAGATGATAAATGTTTGGATGGATGAAGTGTTTTATTTGATCCTAAATGAACCTAGGAAGGAATTTTTTTCTATACCAAGATAGTGAAGAACATTCCTTTCTCTAAAAGTAATTCAAAATCAAAAGATCAATGTTTGGATGAAAACCATATGATCAAAATATATCAAGCACATGTGTGGGGTCCAATTGATTCAATATTTGCTTAATGGATTCTTTTTACCACAAAAACACTCTTGATTAGATTTTGAATCTAGATATCCAATGTCCTAATTCTCTTTCATCCCACAAAATGCATTATGCGGAAATCGAGGAAATCAAGGCAAACATTTCCTAGTGTTGACCTTAGTAGGAGAAAATTGAGATGAAATCCAAATGCTTAGAAGCCTCTAAGGATACTAATCCCAAGGAAAAGCAATAACATATGAATTTGTTCAAGGATATTTGCCTCTCCTAAAGGCTTTCCAATTTTGATGATTCGTTGAATGTTGGTTTCCCAATGTTTTCAATCAAAGCACTATGTTTTCAAACAAGAACAAGTACAACCCTATGGATGTGAAAGATAGTATTTGTTGGATCCCCACTTGGACAAGTCTAGATACGCTTATATTTAGCAAATGGTTAAATGCTTGACCCCACTAGCTCCCCTCCATGGCACTCACTTATATAGGGCAGCCAAGCATCAACACCCATGAAACTCCCATGGCATGTTTTCCATTTCTACTAAAGACCATAAAATTGTGGGGCAGCTTCAGAATGACCATTCTTGCACCAACAAATAGATTAAAGGATTTTGGAAAATTCTAGCACATGGGTTTAAATAAGGACTTTTCATTCGTGGAGATTGACCCATATAGTAAGAATCCCCTTTCATATCCATCTTGTCAGAATCAACTACGTGATATTAGCATTTACTCCAATACCCACATTTCTATCCTAGTTGGAAATACTCTTGCCTTTAGAGTGTTACCGGTTGAGTCATTCCCTTGGGTGAATACTTTTTCCCCAAGGCAGGCCCTCTAGGATAAACAAAAGCGAGTAAAGACAAAATCCGTAACTCGATCAATCTTTGATGGCAACAAGGAGAGAGAATATATGTGATAATTCCCCCACTCACACTCGCACAAGATCTTGTTCAATTTTAAACCCAAATCGAAGTGTGGAGGTGGTTGCTTTATCTCACCCTAAAGTCATGAAAAAGGCCTTTTGATTCTCAAGATCGCTATAAAGCATGAGAGAAGCGCATGCGTCCTTTTTCAATGCCTTTAGTTTAAGTAAGCCTTCACAAAAAAAAAGTTTGCACTTGTTCTTTTTAGATCCACAAAGTAAAATGTGAGTTCTTTTTAAGCACCAAAATACGAGTGAGAGATAATTTGTTCAATTGTTAATCCAAGAAACAAAATCTAGTAAGTTGCATTCCTAATGTTCATTTTAACCTTTGCAAGAAGAAATTGAAAGATTCTTTTTAAACCCAAATTACATTAGTGTTCTAAGAAAGAAAAGATAATAATTTCTTGAAGAAGTGTTTAAACAAACACTTAAAGTGTTTAAAAACACTTTGATCTTTCAAAAAATCATCCTCATGCTTCATTTTCCTTCATCTTCCTTCTTCGCTTTTCTTCTCTCCTTCGTTTTCACCTTCGTTGTCCTTCGTTAGCCTTTGTACCTTTTTCACTTTCCTTTGTATTCCTCATTTTCCTTCACTTTCCTATTCCTATTCCATATTGGATTGGTGTCAAATGTGCCAATGACTCTTTCCCAATCCTTGCTAAAAACTAAAATGATGCAATGCACTATGATGAAGAGAAAAATTAGTTCTCAAACTAAGAGAGTAACATGATGCACTTAGTTCATATTCATCCACTCATTAAATTAATCAAACTCAGCAAATCCATTCACCAAGTAAATCAGGACTATTTAATTCACTCCTAAGGTTATTCATTTAAATTAAATCAAAATAAAACATCAACCTTTTAATTAAATAAACCAAACTTTATTTAATTAAAACCTCAAAATGCATATTCCATCCCTTTTGATTTAAATAAATCAAAGTATTTAAATCAAATAATTCAAAATCACCTAAACATCATCTAAGCTAATCTAATCCTGATTAACCTAACCTAACCACCCATGACATCCTCTAGCTTTTCCCAGTTGCACAATAAATCATTTTAACTCATTTATAAAATCAGCATTTTCCATCAACATGGCATCTTTGAGGAATATTCCCTCAAGTTTTAATTCAAAATCAAGTGGACATGTATATCCAACAAAGCAATTAATGTCTCTTACATGTGCCTTGTACAAGTCAAACTCAACATTTAACTCTCAATTTCAAATTTGAATCTCTGCCTCTTTGGCACATTGACCAAAATGTGCTCATTCCTCATCCTATCACAATCTGACAAGTGGCCTTATCTCATTGGTCCAATCTTTATCCCACATTGCTCCCTCTTGATCACTCTTAGCTATTGAAAATCTATAAATCAAAGGTTTCATTCTTAATCAAATCCTCCAAAACTCCACAATCATCTACAAAGCTTATGCAAAGTCACTCTCTTCATTTGAGAACTGATTTTTCCCATCTTACTCCATCTTCAAATCATTTTATCATTTAGCTTATCTTAGCAAGGATTGGGAAAGGGCTTCTTTCCATAGAAGTACCAATCCACTATGGGATAGGGTTTTGGTCATGATTGTATGTGCTTGCATTTAATTATATTTGTTCTATTTATCTTGCATGTTCTAGTATGATCAATTATTTCATAGGGATGCTCTATCTTATTTGCTTGATTCAACTAGCAACTCATGTTTGTTTGTTTTTTAGCCAAAATGTAGATTTAGCATCCACAGATAGGAATTGAGGCTATCATTGAAGGAGGAGGAATTTGAGTTCCTCCTTTGTTTGCAAGATTGTTTGTTGATGTAGGAGCACTAGAGGTTGAAGGAAGATTCTTTGAAAATGTCTCAAATATTTTTTTCACAATGTCAAGGCCATCTTCACTTTCAAGCATGTGATGGATGTTTTCTATGGTAGGAATTGCAATAGTTGAAATTTTTTCAAGGCTTACCTAATGTTGGAGGTTTGCAAAGTCCTCATAGATTTGAATTATTTTCTCTTGTGAGATATTATTATTTTGTGGTTCAACTTGCATGCTACTTGAAGGCAAGGAGTTGCTAAGTGTATTATCCACATCTAGTGTACTAGTGTCAATACTAGGAGTGGAAGCTCTAGATAACCCAAGATCCATAATGAGTGTGTTATCACAGGATGATATGAGTCTCAAAATCCTTCTTAGGATGGTATTAGAAATAGGACACCAAACACTCATGCAAATCTAAGATGAAAATATAGAATTTATAGATTTTTAATGAAAATAAGTGCAATAATGCAAGCTAAATGAATTTTTCACTAATGTAAATTTGAAAACCCTAGAATACAAATTAACTAATGCAAAATGCAATGCATTGTTCATGCAAGCTAAGTATAGGATGTAAATGCACTCAAAATTAGAATTATGATGTTCAAAAGTCAAGTTCACAAAAATGTGGACACTGGAAATGGATGCTTCACTTCCTTGTCCACACAAAATGGGGATACAAAGATAGGGATCTAATTTCACAATGTTCACATTCAAGAATACCTTAGATATCTCAACCCAATGAAGGATATGAGAAATCTAACTATAAGATATCCTTGGGGATGAATCAGACAAGAAATGGGTTCACCACCAAGTGTAAACATGGAAAATACAAAATGTTTAAAAACATAGTGTGATATGCAAACAAATACTAAATGACCTAAGAATGCAAGTAAAATTTAACAGGAAGCTATGAAACTAGAAATGTGCACTTGGAAACTTTCTAGAGATGGAATGAAGCTCTGGAATCCTAAAAATTCTAATGTTGATGTTGACTATGACTCATATGCTAAGCTAGTCAAATTAGTCTAGTTTTGGGAAAAATGTGTTGAAACAGGTTTCAAACAAATAGGTACTCAGATCTAAAAAGTTCCTATTTAGGCCTTGGAAGTGGGACTCATTCATCAGTAGCGATGATTCAATGCCCCTTTGAATTTCTAGAAATTCAAAATAGGAAATTGTAGCCCTTAGTCTTCTTTTTTGCTCCTGATATAGATCCAGGTCTGAAATTGCCAAACTCAACCTGTAGTCCTTCTCCAAGCTTCTCTTAGGAATTTGACAACTTTTAATTTCTTTGATCACTTTTCCAATCTTAAGTTCTTGGTAAATCTACAACCTAGCCCTAAAAATCACACACAAGAAGAGGGAAAAATGTTGTGGGGTTAGTGAATAAGGGTTTTCCTTGGTCAAACCTCTTGTTGGTAATTAAACCCTTGAAATGAAATGAAATGAAATAGAATGGAGAATGATGAATGAACAAATAATGATGCTATAACTCACCAAACCCTAGCAAATAAGGTGCTGCAAACATGTAAGTATTGGTTCCAATGGATGAGGACGTGGAATCTAGCTTGATGTTGATAGATATTGAATGCAATGCTTGCTTGAATCACACAATCCTAAATCACAAATATTATCTCGAAAAAAATATTTGATATGATGAATGACACTTAAAAATTCTCTTGATTTCTTGATAATCTACCCTTGAAATTCCTTGAATGCTAGGTATGAAAAAGAGAGAAATAAGGTTGTATTTATACTCAATTATGCAATAATTCAAAAAATTACAACACTAAAGGCTGACCTTAGATCTTGGAGAATAAATACCCACCATAATTTTGAATTAAATTTGAATTTTGAGTTAAAGGGGACTCAATCGCAACCCTAGGAAAATGGGTCCCACCAAGGGGACTCATTTGTCCAAAATGGTGAATGAGTCCCACCCTAGGCATTGAAGGTTGGTTTCAGGATTTTAATGCTTTAAATGATATTTTTTGACATTATTCTTAAAAATACACATAAATAAGGCCTATGGATGCAAAATGGGGCCAATTAAAGAATAAGGAAGCCCAATTATTAATGAAAAACCTAGAAAAGTGTGAAAGTGTGTTACAACACTTTACAACACTTTGAAATAAGGCTTGTTAAATGATGAAAAGAGGTTATTCAGGTTAAATACACTAACAAGACCCTAGAAAAATGTGAAAGTGTGTTACAAAATTTTATGAGACTTTGGTAATGTAACATTTGAATCCTTTAGTTCACAAGGGTCCAAGACCTAGTGTAAATGTGTTATCCACATTACAACATTAAATCAAGGAAATATTAAGCCAAAATCACAAGGAGTGTCCAAACAAGACAGAAAAAGTAGAAGGGCCTACTTTTTTTGTGACAAAAATGCTAAACAAATTTATTAGTTGATGCTAAACAACTTCAATATTTCTAGGAAAACTAGTAGAGTTACAAATTCTAAGATTGCACAAATTGAGAAGAAAGGATTAACTATAAATAAATGCATTGATTATTAACTTGAAAATTGATTAAGAATAAGTATAATATATATCAAGAGATGAGCCTTCTAGAATGGTAACATATCTCAATATAGTTTAATCCAAAGAGTTCCATGAAATGCTTTATTTAAAAACAAAAAACATGTTTTGAATTGGTATTCAGTAAGATGTTTCATAAAAGGATTCTACTATATTTAATATTTTTATTGGAGCTACTCAATTATGCAAAGGATACATAATCTTTACAACACTTGCAAAACATAGTACTCATATAGTAGATGATGAGTAGTTAAATTCTTGACACATTATCATACAAATATTTATCTTGAATAGTGTTTTAACATTTTCACAACATAATCCTCACAGTATAGAATAAATTTTTATGTTCTTGATCCATGACCATATAAAAATGTTCGTAGATGTATATGTCAAATTTTTGCAATATTATTTCTTATATAGGAAATGAACTTGGGAGAAAGCTTTATAATTTATGTAGTGCATGTTTATGCAGTTATTGCACGTATCAATGCAAGGCATGTTTATGTAGTTATTGATAATGGAGACAATGAAGAGGGAAAAAAGTATTACTTGTGTCATTGTGTTGAGGAAAAAATGAAATTGGAGGCCCTAGTTATAGATGGAGAAAACATCGAATACCCTACAGGCTCAATTTTTGTTACTAGAATGTGGCTTAGAAGGTGCATACATAAAAGTGTTCAATATTGGTTGTTTTAGGACTTTGACACACATTGGAAGATTCTTCATGACAAAACAATGGGGTAGACCTTTGGACAAGACTTTTTGGAAGGTTTGTGAGTCTGACCATGAGGCAATACTTGACACAATAAAGACTAGAGTAGACTTGGATGGTTCGTTGGATTAATTTGTAAGTATGCACATTGGTTATTATTAATTTATACTTGTATGCACAATAATTTGTATGATTCCAATGTTGTGATGAAAATTTATCATCTAATGTTTATATCATGTATGTAGGTGATTGATGAAGTTATTAGACTTGCAAATGTAGAACACTTTATGTTTAGAACTGTGGAAGAGGATACAGAGTTCAATGGTATTTTATTTTTTCTCAAAAATATGCAAAGAAAAATATGTAGGATATTCTCAATAGATTATTAAACTAAGTGGAAGATTAAATTGTGTTTTTTATAATAGGTTACAAGTTTCCAAAGGGTTGGAAAGCAATATTTTGCTTATTTTCTAGTCATGTTCTATTCAAGAGAGGATATTGTGTGCAATAGGTATCTTGGAACTCTCAATGAAGATGTATGGCTAGGAGTGACTAATAAGAGAGATAGGCATGCCTATCCTCAATGGAAGCATCAATATTTAAGCCTTGTTTTTCCTAATTTGAAACAAAATGGTGTGGATTTGTTGTCTATAAGTTCCATCCATCTATTTTCATTTCATTTTGATGAGAAGAAAAATGGGTACCTAAAGATATCTCTTTCTCCACCAATCATTCAAGGATTGTCCTAGGAGTCCTAATTGGATTGACTAATGACCTCACAAGGTGAGTCAATTCTCAATGAGGAGGACCTAGGAGGGGGTTCTTTTTTATTTTAGGGGTTCACTACAAAGAAAATTCTTGGAAAAAGAAAAATGAACATTCAACTCACAAAATCAAGCAATGCAAGCCAAATAATCAGTAAGAATGATGAAATTAAGCTACACAAGTTAGGGTATGTGTACCTACAAAGTTTGGAGATGTTATGAGGATTCTGGAAATGCAAGGAAGTTGTAAAAATATGTTGTGGAGGACTAAGACGCCCAAGATGGAATATTAGTCTCGCTGCTATTTTTTGGGGCAAATGTGAAGTCTTTGAATGCCAGAACAGAATCTCAAAGAATTTATAAAAAATACCTTGTGGAGGACTAAGACTCCCAAGGTGTCATATTAGTCCCATTTTGAATTTTTGGAATCTGTAAATGTGGTCATGAGCTTTGAGGTTTTCACTTGCTTCTCCTTATAGCTGAGCTCTTGAAACTTACAAATCTGAACTGTAGGTGAGTTTCCATGAAGATGACATCTTTGGCAATGCAACTTTGCAACTTTGACAATTTTTCACTTTAACAAATCTTCAAGTCTTCAACCTATATCTACAAATACAAACACATAAGAGAGGGAAAACTTGTTTTTTGGTGAATGGGGGTTTCCCTTCATTGAACCCCTTTTAGGTAATTAAACCAAATGATGAAATGAATCATGAAACATGAAATATGAAAATTATATCACCTTGTATGATTTCTTGTGAAGAAAATATATAATCTACCATGTAGTGGCCATGAAGAATGTAGATCTTAGATCTTGGAATATGATGTGAACAATGGTTGCAAATAGATCTTCAATGCTACATTCACAATCTTGGCTCAACAACATGAATAGATGCACTAAGCCCTTGACATGATGCTTGAATTTTGACAATGAATTCAAATCCTTTATGAAATACTCATGAATGCATAAACTTTCCTTAGGAATGAATACTTCAATGCTTGTTATTTTGTTATGAGAAAATGAGAGAGGGGACCTTATATTTATACTTATTCATGCTTAATATCTTGAAATTACACCACAACAAGCTGACATATGAAATCATTAAATAAAGGAGGCTAAATCCCACCCAAATTTGCAATTGAATCCTAAACTTAAGCCAAGGAGGACTAAGAAACCCTAGGTGGCGTCTTAGTCTCAAGGCTCAATTCTCAGGGAATAGACTAAAAAAAAGAGACCTATTTTGGTGGTTTCAAAATTAGGGTCCCAAGATCCACAGAGGAAAAAGACACCCTAGGAGGTGTTTTAGTCATAGTACACAAATCAAGGACACATAGACATAAACATTAAATGATCATTTATCTTTTGAGGTTTGTTGGGTTTCCATAAAAATAGATAGTTTACTAGGCTTGTGGATGCAAAATAGGGCCAACTAAGCCATAAGTAAGCATAAATAAAGTAAGGCTGGCCCAAACAAGTGTGAAAATGCAAGGATACGTATTTTCCTACATTACATTTAGCCCCCACTTTAGCGAGAGGATGAACTTGCTTCAAACTGACACTAAAGTATCCAACCACACAATCAAAATGGATTCAAATGTACCAACATTAGTAAGATAGGATTAAAACAATCAAGAGAAACGAATGAGCCTCCAAGGTTAAGATCTTATGACAAACCAACATAGGCACAAAGGAACACACATGCAGATGATATAAGAAGCCAAAATTAGATAGCCAACATACATTATCAAGGACATGAAAAAGGAAAAAGGAAAAACTGCAAGGTATCAAGCTTCGACTAGCCATCCAACATGGTGGACCAAGTCTAGGTTGTTTATCCAAAAGGTTTACAAGTGGAACGCGTTGTCCATTATGCAAACAAAACACATGCTCACAAGGGCTAGGGTGATCCCACAATAATGGTTTACAATTTTTGGCCAAATTGGACACTGAAATAAATTTTTTTAACTAAATCTTCACTTTTAGGCCCCTATAGCAGCTAAACCATGATGAATTTGAAGATAATGAAAACTAGAGTTTCATGACATTTTGTTTGTATATTCTAAATATATTTTTTTCAAATTTTTTGGAATCAGATTGCACTTCTTTTTCCATCTCCCTCGAAAACTAGTTTTTTTCATAAAACAACATTTTTAAAAAGTGGTGCTCACCGTATAATGTATAACATTTTTTCCATGAAGGATAAAATTCTAATTCTTTTGAATTTAGATTCTTAACTCCATTATCTAGTGCTTCCACTTGGTTATATAGTTTTTTATTGAATATTTTTTCTTTAATCAAGTTT
This sequence comes from Sequoia sempervirens, assembly GCA_007258455.2. Taxonomy (NCBI): domain Eukaryota; kingdom Viridiplantae; phylum Streptophyta; class Pinopsida; order Cupressales; family Cupressaceae; genus Sequoia; species Sequoia sempervirens. Next base: position 335,430,871 of record VDFB02000017.1, on the reverse strand, counting down.
TGAAGTCAAACCAATTACAATTTAGACATACCATGACCGTATAACACGTAACTTTTTTTGTATGTATCAAAATTAATTTTATTTTTTTTGTTGGATCAAGGAATTCAATATCTGGTGCACCCATATTTTTCAATTTTTTTTTGAAAATATTCTATTTTTCCACATGTGCAAAACAAAGAGTTTGATTTTTAGTGAAAAACCTACATTCACAAGAAATAAAAAATAAATATAATAATTAAATTAAATTTATTTAAAATCATAATTTTTGGGAATATTATAATCAGGACTACATACTTACAAAAAATAAATTTTAAATGAATTCATTTGATCCCCAAAAAGGTAAATCAAAAAAATATATATATATTAGCATTGTGATAGGTGTAAAGGAGAATCCATTATAGGCATGGTTTAAAACTAGTGGGGTTCTATCCAAGGTGGTTTGATCTAAGGTAGTTTAATCAAACCCTCTTCAATTGGAATGATTTAAATAAAAATTTTAAAGGCTTAAACCATTTTATTTTTAAAAAATATGTGATTTCAGCAAAAAATAGAATCTCCTAGAAATTGTAAACCAGCTTTGTGGGATCACCCGCTAGTGGGAGCTAGTTTCCCACTAGGTAAGCCCTAGGAAGACCATATCAACATCATACCCCCATGACTATGATAAGGAAAAAATAAAATGAATGCTCACAAGGGCTAGTGAAGCTACTTGTTCACTAGGTGAGCTCTAGGGGACCATATCAAAGCCATACCTCCATGACTTTAATAAGGTACGAAAACACAATAAGAAAGAGGGATGTTTGAAGGGATTTTTATTAGTTCGTGCAAGGTCTCATCTTAGGGAAAAATGTGTTTAATGTCTCCAAGAAATTAAAAATCAAAGGAATTATCATGCTTTAGGAGGAAATCAAACCCAATGACACCACCAAGAAAGGAATGAATCACAGGAATAAATAAAATCACACAATGAAACATGATTGTTGTTGTATGCCCCCACTTTAAAGTGGTTGCTTAGATCATTACTGTGAGAAATTTCTTTAAAGTAGAATAAGACATTTAATCTTACTTGGAAATCCCTTTGCCAAGTCATATGTTTCCAATAAGCTCCATCATGCAATAGGATGGAAGGGTTGCCCGCAAAAATAAAATGCTAAAGATAACTTAATCTATCACATGTGAGCCAACTTAAGGCATGTTGACCACATCCCAAGCTTGCTCTTACATATACATGGAAGGCAGTCAACTAGCCAAAAGAGGAAACAATAGGAGATATATCAGGACAAGGCTACATAACCCCTTTCCCCCACTTAGTGCAAGACAAGGATGAGCCAAAATAATTGATGAGATGAATGCTAGAGTGAAAATAAATATCAATTAGAGGAATTAGGTGTCCCCCACATAAGGAAGAATGCTAAACTCCTTAAGATGTTGAATTTTTCTACTCAAATCTTTACATTCATTAGTAGAATGACCATGAACTCTATGATATGCATAAAATAAAGTCTTGTAATAGAATTTCTATCCTATTTTTGGAGGGAGATAGATCAATCAATCTTGGAGGAGTCTCCTCAAGATACTCTCTTGATCAATAGAAGATGTTTATTTATTTTATAACAAAGATATCTCTTGATTAGTACTAGATGTCATACTTACACAATACTATTTAGATTGTGAGATTTTTCTATCTCCTTTACAAGACATTAAGAGAGGATTTTTTTTTGTTTCATTAATTACTTGCAAAGGATAACCATTGTAGACACTGAAAAATGTCCTAATCGATGCCATACACTTAAATCAGGTTTACTAACATCATTTCCTCTTTAATACATCCCCTTTTTGCTTAATTGATTTAATTATCCTAGCTAATTAATTAATTACATCATTTACATCTATTGACCTAATCAATTAAATTGGATTAATTCATCTCTCTTTTCACTAATACTTCATCCTATTAAATTAAATAAACCAAAATATTTAATTTAGCCTCTTAAGTCATCTTATTTAATTAAATAACCCTAAGTTATTTAATTAAATATCATTCTCCCCTTTCTCTCCTGTATTTATTAAATCATTTAATTTAATAAATATCATCTTAAGTCTTCTAATTCCCTAATTGCATAAATTAAACCCTATTTAATTAGCAATTAAACTAATTTTCCTCTGATCAAGGGAAATATTCCCATGGAATATTCCTTACCCCTTTTTGCACAATTAAAACTTTGTTTTAATTTGTAAATTCACCTTTATCCTCATCTAATGGAATATTATAAGGAATATTCCATCTCCTCGAATCAACTCACTTAGCTTCTTTAAGAAGTTAACCCTCTTACCTTCCTACCAAGTTACCTTTGACCTATGTGAGTAGGTCAAAAGTGTGTTTGTTTGAGGTAAATGTGAGCCCTTGATTAAATCTCATTATGCATTCACATCCATTGATGAGAATCCATGATTCATGCCTCTTCTTCCTTTCATCTTGAACCGTTGATTAAGCTTTTTGATCTCAACCACCCATTTCTCATTTGCTCTCCTACAAATAGATCACTATTTGGAGACAAATGGATCCATATTTAATCGTAAACTTATGTTGTTAAATTTGATACATCCATACTCTCAATTTGCACACATTTAGCTTATTTTTAGTTTATTTTAGTTGCACAATATCTTAGAGCATCCACTAATGGCTTCCATGCATCCATCTTATTTGTAAATAAATTAGGATTTTATCTTTTTAGAATAGTTTTAGCTTGGATTAGCTTAACAATTTCATAATTAGATCATATTTAGCATAAAATCATGGTAACCTAGTTTTCATTATGCTCATTTTCATCATAATCTAGGTTTTCATACACAAAAACATCATGGTTTTATCGATTCTCTTCCATAGAATTTCTCACTATCACAGGATTGGGAAAGGGTCATCAGTCCACATCAATGCGACATCAATTCCACAACTAGATAAGTTTCAGTAGATTAGAGTAGATGTTTTCTTTAAAGCTTTCATAAATTGAGCATGTTAGGTTTTTTGATAAAATGTTTGCTTTAAATTTTGATTGATTGGTCTTGTTGAGATTTGAGTACTCGTGGCTCCATTATGATTTGATCATTCATGGATCAAGCATGATTTGACCCATACTGGTATCTTCAACATCAACATTTTGGCACTAGAAGGAGGGAAAACTAATCATTTAACCATATTTTAGCTCAAAATCCATGTTCATGGTTTTTTGCAGGTTGTAGAGATGCTCAAACCACAAAATATGATTCTATTTTAATAGAGTTACTATACAGTGACGCCCAAGCAATCTGATATTGTGATGCATATTTAATTGGTTGACGCTAATTGAAATATAGTGACACATATTTAAATTTTAAGTATTGTGGATCCAAAATGACAACACTAACCTTCACCAAACCAACACTTTGAAATTTCAAATTGTGGAGCACTCATTTATAGTGACGCCCATCAAAACAGTGACACAATCATGCACACTAGCCTCTCTACAAAGCAATGCTCAAATTCACCTGAGTGATGCCCAAATTTCAAATTGTGATGCCTGTGCAGTGACGGTCAACTAGTATAAGAAACTTTGCATTTATTTTTTGACATGTGACTTAATTTCTTTTGGTTATCTAATCATTGACAAATTTATTAATATATTTTCATTGTTAGACTAACAAGGTTTTTCCAAGTTTAAAAGCATGGAGAAAAATTGAATACATTCTCTTCTTTCTTAAAATTCTCTAACTATAGCAAGCGTTCAATGCTTTGGGGCAATTATAACCCACTTTCTTGCTTTTTTACTTTCAGTTTTAGGCAATGCACTAGATTTCCATTGGGCATAAAATGAATGTTTAAGTTGGATTAAAATTGAACCCTCAAATCACATCTTTCAATTGGGCTTAAAATTGAACAAGGAAAACTCATCTTTCAATTGGTGCTTAAAATTAACCCATTACTACTTTAAAGGATAAAATTGATAAATGTTTTCTTTGTTTCATGATGTTTCAAAATTGCCAGTGAATTATTTGTACGCAATTCTCTCGCGTCGTTTGGCAATCTTGAGAAATAGAAACATTCTCTAACACTTTGCAAAATCACCTCCACCTTTCATTTGGATTAATATTTGAACAACCATGTGAGTCTAAGAAAAAGGTATAGTGTGTGTTCTCTCTTTGTTCATGTGAATGAAGATGATCAAACTACAAATGTACTTCCTCACTATTGTTTACCTTAAGAGGGACTTTCTTTTTGGGAAAAATTATTCACCCCAAGGGAATGACCCAAGCAGTAATGAGCATAAGCTAGGCTCTTTCAAACCACTATAAAAGTTTGTGGTTGCAAGGAAATTTTGCAATCAACTGAGTTATGCATGATAGCTCTACCCCGGTACCTTTATGATGCATAAAGCCCTTGTTCTAAGGGTTGGGAGAGCTCTTGAGGGAGTTTATCATTGTGTCCTTTAAACTAGATGCACTTATTACAAACCCTTGTGTAGTAGCCAAAAATTCCTTAATATTTTTTGTTGTCAGGGGTTAGACCTCTAAAGTCATCCCACATATTTTTCATTCCTAGTAGAGATGAAAAGTTCATCATGGGAGATTCATGAGAACTGAAACTTGGATGACCCATAAAAGTGAGTGTCATGGAGGGCAGCTAGTGTGGTCAAGCTTCTAATCATCCGCATTGAACAAGTACAACTAGAGAAATCCAAGTTGGAATTCAAAAAATATAGCCATTGATTTCAAAATGATCCAAAAACAAACACTCACTATCATCCAAATTTCAAACACTTAGGCATAAATATGGTTTTCTTGAGTTATCCTTGATATTACTGATTTTCCTAAGGATTTATCCTTAGCTAGTTTTAAATATATTAACATTAATCTCAAATCCATATTTCCCCAAAGACAACATAGGAAATTATGGCTTTGACCTCATGATTTTCACAAAATGGACATTATGAAAGTTATGATGTTGTTGACATAAACATCTAGTTTCGAAACATAATCAAGACAAGTGTTTGTGGTAATATCAATTCACTTAAGCAAATATAAATTGAAAAATGAACCCCACATGACTATTTGGAGACTAATTTCTCTCGTTGACCAACTTGATCTTCCAGGTGCTATAATTCGGCCAAAATTTAAATGGATAAATGGGGAACAAACCGATCTTATTAGCAGTTTGAGAAGCTTCACTTTTGAACACAAGGAGAAAAACACATAGTGGAGAAAGGAAACAACTATTTTAGATGAAGAAGAGGAATAATCTGATATTGAGGTTGGAAGGCTCGTATTACCACCTCCCACATGAGAATAAATGTCTTCCTTTCTTCCATACACTTAAAATGTTTTCACATGATCTCACGAAAAATCAAGATCCCTAAACCAAGGTCAATAGGTCCTCATTCTAGACTTAGGCATATCACTCCAAAAGCTTCAAGAAACACCTTAGAACACTTCACAAAAAATAGAAATAGATTGGTGGAAAAATTTTATAGACATGCTTCATGGTATAGTTCAGAGTTATATGCCTTCTTTTTGAGTTGACATCCTAATCTTTTCACTTGACCTCAAACTCCCATAAATGATCCATCAAACTGTCAAAATTCACAGGTGAAAATCTCCAATAGTCCATTTCAAACATAGGAATCATAGAATAAAGTACAATCAAAATTGGGCTTCAATCTTTTACTGTAATTGTTACACTTTGTTGAGAAAATTTTATGCATGAGCTAGGAGAGCTAGAACCAGTCTGAACATTCCCATCTGTCCTCTCATTTTCTAGGACTTCAACATTTTATGGGTCTAGCATCATTTTCTTTACCTTGATCTTGTAGCTCACTTTACCAAATGATCTCACACAAGGTAAAGATCCCCAAACAAAAGTCAACTAGTCATCACTTTAAACGTAGACATTGGAGTGCAAAAGCTATCAACTATGACATTGAGTCACTCTACAAAAATAGAAGCAAGTTGGTAAAATTATATGAATGCACAATAAGAAAATATCCTACCATGCACACATTCTTCATGAACCAAAACCCTCAAATTTTTTAGTAGTGATAAACTTGTTCAAGCCATTGGTCTTTAGGATTGGAACATTTTAGAAGTATAGCATCATTCTCACCACCTTGGTCTTTTCAAAACAAAAGGTTCACTTTAAGTCAACATTGGGTCAAATTTCTCACTTACCCCTTCATCCAATTTCATCTCCCATATCATCTCCCTTTGCAAAAATTCAAATACATCAAGCATTTTATGACTTGAACATCAAATCAAACCACATCACTTGCTAACTTAGCTACCTTGTATGTGAAACATATCCTTTTCCATGCATTTATCTAACTTAGTTATTAATTTTAAACTAGCTTATCTTGAAGGTCACAAGTCTACCCTAAATATTTCTAAGTTCATTAACATCCTTTGTCCCAACATCAAAACATCACACTCAAGTCAAAAGTGTTGTCCTCAAATGATTGCAAAGGTCACTTCCCAAATCACCCATCTCTTCATCCCCCATCATCACAAATGTTCCTAAAATACTTAAAGCATCCCTTTTACCTAGATTTGAGTCAACTAGAGAGTTAAAACATTACAAAACTCAACACAACTCTCCCACAGGTGACACAAAATTTATGGTAAAGAAAAAATCACAACACAAGAGAATCATGGATAAAACCAAAGTTACATTTACCTCAAGTGATCCAAATCCTTTAGAATTTGATCCTAGAAGTCATGTTACCTAGTCACAAGAACCATCATCTCCTTCAGGACCATATGAAATCAAAGACATCACCAACAACCCATTTGAGCTTACTGGGGAAGAACTCTTGGAATAGCATGCCTTTGACAGTATAGCTCCTATCTCACCAACATTTGTATCATAGCATTTAACACTAGATTTCACAACTCCATCACAAGGGCTAAATCAAACATACATACCTAGTCTTGCAACAATCCTTGCTAAATAATTTGGTCACATATCACCCTTTGAAAGTAGTATACTTGTAGGTACCCTCAAAACTAACCCTCCACCTCCCACCACCACTTGGAAACCTACCTTTGGTGCTCCTCTTGTCCCTAAAAATCCTAAACAAATACACAAACTACTTGAACTTCATTATTCTACCACCACTTCAACATTTTAGGGACACCCTTCTTCATCCACACCTATGAGTACCACAAGTATTCCTACTATCATAGAAAGTAGTGTAGATCAAACATCTCCAAACAACACACAAGGGTATGTCAATACAATATCACAGAATCAACCCTTAATGCAAGTAGGGACATCTTCATCCAACCCTCTGGTGAGTTTATCCATACCATCTACCATTTTCACATCATCCACCATTAATCCACCTCAAAACAATCCCCTGGATACAAGTTTGTTTAGTTTAGGAAGTACCTTGATCACTAATCCTTTGTTTACATCTTTAGCACAAGGTAATCCTCAGAACATAGGACAAGAGAATCTTTTAAATCAATGGACTAAAGGTCCTAGTGTGTCATTGCATAATTTAATGGCATCGTTACCTTTTCCTACAGTTCTATTTACTATGCTAAATCAATCAGGACCTCAAACATACATTCCTCCACCTCGGTCTACCATCTTACAAGGAATGTTAAAGTAAGGGAACCTTCCACCTTTCACTAGCACTCTGTTGCCTATTTCAAATATCAACTCATCATAGATGTCCCAACAATTACCCAATCCAACATTTCAAGCACATGCCTTAGCCTTACAATAAGTACATCAAGCTTATCAACAGGATGTCCAAAAACAACAACAACAAACAACTTTATCCCAACAACAACAACAAGCATAACAAGCAGCATTAGCCCAACAAAAACAACAGCAATAGCAAGCAATATTATCCCAACAACAACAGCAACAACAGCAAGCAACATTAGCCCAACAACAACAACAAGCAGCCTTAGCACAACAACAACAAAAATGACAATAGCAAGTGGCCTTAGTAGCTCAACAAGCCAAGCAATAGCAATAGCAAGCACAACAAGAAGATTTATTAGCACAACAACAACAATAGGCCTAATAGTAAGCCCTAGTGGCACAACAACAATAAGCCTTACTAGCCTAATAATATGCCCAACAATAGGAACAAGGCTCCTATTTTCCAAACCCATCAAGAACATATTCATCACTTACACAAAATCTTACTCCTCCATACATGCCATACAACTCATCTTTCATCCCATCATATTTTCCTCCACCCAATCTACAAGATGATGTAGCATTACAATTAAAAGCGCTCTCACGAAAAATGCAAGACCTTTGTATGGGAAAGACAAAGAAACCTCACACATAGAATTTGTGTCCTTACCCATTTGATCAAAACATAGCAATAGTACCCTTCCCTCTTGGCTTTGAAATTCCAAAATTTGACAAATTTAGAGGGAGACGAAGTCCTATTTACCATATCAAAGAACTTAACATCATGTGCATTAAAGTGGCTTACAAAGATCCATATCTAATGTTTCTCTTCCCTTGAAGTCTAGTAGACCATGCTATGGATTGGTTCTCTCATCTGCCTCTTGGTATCAAATTTTTTTAGGAAATCACAGACAAATTCATTGATCACTTCTCCTTCAATGTAGACATGGACGTTAGTCTAGAAGAGTTGTACACTCTTAAACAAAATCTAGGAGAAACCTTTGCTAATTTCTTACAACGATGGAGACAAAGAGCTAGTAAAAGAAAGTGGCCTCTTCCTAACAAGCAACAATTAGGAATCATTATTTCCAATTTGGATCCAAATCTATCATTCCACTTGAAAATGCAGTGCATCACTTCATATGACGAGCTTGTTCCTAGAGCCCTTAACACTAAAAGAGCCCTAATCTCATAAGGAAATACACAAGCTTACAAATAAAATTGTCCTTCAACTAGTTCAAATGAGAAACCCCGTGTATGGGCTTAGAACAAAAATGTAACAAATGACAGTGTAGTAGAAAATAAAGTCATACTAAGTGATCCTAGACCAATTAACAAACAAGTTGCTAACAGGGTATGTGCAGGATCATGATGGGCCAAAAATTTGCAATATGATGGGTATGTGGCTGACAAAATTTTTTAACCCAAAATTGATGAAACGAAAAGGGTTTTTAAAGGAGATTCTCAACTTTCCACCAATATAAATTATGCTTCACTTTGAATTTAATAAGTAATTATTATTCATTTTATATTCAAATTATGACTAAAGTCCTAATTGATAAGTTGAATGAAAAACATCTATAGCTTTCAAACGGTATCACATTTTTTGAATCCAAAACATGCATCACATTCTATGCTTCACATACTATAGGATTAAAAAAAGAAAAATTCAATTTCATGAAGTTTTTACCAAGTTAAGGTGGTCATACATACAAGTTTTTAATATTTTTTAAAATTGTAATAAAAAAATCATAATTAATTATTTACTTAGAAAAAAGTTACAAAAAAATATGCATCACATCAGGACATGAGTCCTCTACTTATATCCAAAATCTTATAAAAAAATATTATCTTTTTATTGTGGTTAGGGTGGTCAGACAAACACTTCTTTTTTTCTTTCCTTGAAATTTAAATACTATTGCATTGAAATTTCAAATTTTCACCAAATAGATTCTTTTTTTAAAAAACAAACCTAGTAGTTTAGAATCTGAATTCAATTTTCTACAGATTCTATTCTTACATATTTTTGAAATAATATAGATAACTTATTCAAATATGTACGTCAAGTTGCCTAACTCTGATTTTTCTGAATTTTCTTCCACTTAAGGGCCTATTTTTTCCATGATGATCCTGCACATACCCAACATCCAACCTATTTTTTAAAAAATGGTACTACCTTCAAAAAATTAGATCAATAATACCAACACACAAAAAACAAACTGGTAACAAAAAAAGCTATCCCAAATGCAAGTACACACAGTTATTGTAACCCGTCGAGACAATCATGAAGAAATTGGCAGAGAAAAATCTAATAACACTTCCTAACTTTGAACACTACCAAGAACCACAAGAGTAGACATCCTAGTACAATGAACATGATCTTTTCGATTTCCATAAAATCAAAGGACATAAAACAAAAAATTCCATGAAACTCAAGAACATCATCCAAGATCTCATAGAGAGTGATACCATATCCATTGAAGTACCAGTAGGGAATCAAGATCTCAAGATATACATGACCCCTCTACTAGATCATAACAAAACAAACAACAGTGGAAAAGCTAAGGATTATGCCAATGTGAAGCACACCTATTCCAATGTAGTAGCCTCCTATGATAGTTTCATCACTATTATAACCATCAAAGGAGCTAATGAGTAGTGTGGATTCACCACATGACGTGGAAAAATAACCATTCAAGGAGTCCCATATCAACCCAGGGCATAACCTACTTTATTCACATCAAATCCTAGAAAGTACAATATTCTAGATCAGCTAAAATAGACCCTTTCTTAGATATCAATCCTGGAACTCTTAAGGCTATCTCCTACACATAGAGAAATACTCAAAAAATCCTTCTCTGAGTTATCTATTTGCGAGAACATTGATATCGATCAGTGTCAAGCTATGGTAGGGCATATCACCAACCATATTCTCACCTTCTTTGAGCAAGACCTACCATCACAACAATCTCATAACCATTCTTTACACCTTGAGTTTTTCATTCATAAAAACAAGGTCAAAAGAGTTTTGGTAGATGGAGGTGCTAGTTTGAACAGTTGTACATTACAGTTGATCAAGAATGTAGGCTACTCAAAAGATACTATTGAGAAGATAAAGAGTACTACCATCAGGGCATATGATGAATAGGAATGAGTATCAGAAGGGATCATTGCACTTCCAATCCAAGTAGGACCTCTTATTGCAGAAACTACACACCAAGTACTTGATCTTGATCTTCCCTATAACATACTACTTGGCCAACCTTGGATCTATGCTTTGAAAGATGTAGCCTCAACCTATCACCTATGTGTGGAGTTTCCCTTCAAAGGCATAGAAATCACTATCCATGGAGATCCTGAGCCTTTTTACTACTACAAAAGTATTGAGGCCAAGTTCTATAAGATCCCACAAATACCCAAAACTAATGAAGGACCTACACTATCAAGCTCATTTATTGACTAGTAATCCCTAGATTCTACCACAACATCAAAAACACCCATTGTCTAAAATATGACTGATGTCAAAGTAATAATCCAAGATGATGGTTGTGGAAACTATAAATTATTGAAGGACACATTTGTCTTAGGATAATTACCCATTTCTCCTCAATCTCATGAGAAACCTACATCTAGCATCAAGGAACTAGAAACAATCAATATGGAAACCACTACCTTCACCAAATGAAAGAATTTGAATCTAGAGAATGCCAATGAAGATGATGTCTCTAAACTCCTCTATAATGATGAATGACCAATTATTATTCTTCTTGTTGGCCTTCTACAATGATTTAATAACTAATCATTTACAGTCGTGATTAGGAAATTGGACATCTAACTTGAATAGCTATTTCAATCATCATGAAGGTGTATTTAACTTGTCAACCCAAGGACATGAACTTGAAATGGGTTAGCACAACATGTGCACTAGGAACCCTAAGTATCCATTTTCATTCTATAGCTAAGAAAGACATAATCCTAAAAGTAAATTGCTTGGAAAGGAATAACATAAATTTTGAACATCAACTAACTATATTAAGCTAAAATGCATGACATGAATGAAAATCTAAGCAAATAAACAAGAAACTACTTTTTCTGCCTTGGCTATAGGAATAGTCAATGCCAGATTCTTCACTAGTTATTGAACATAAAATAATAACTAAACTAAACTAAAGTAAAGTACAGATTTCACACCAAATGGGCACCGTTGGATGAGTATACTCTAAATCTAATGTAAACTATGATACTCAAACTTAGAACTTCATTTTATTCACTAAAAAACATAAGTACAAAAGAGTAGCATAACTATATTGTTGAAAACTGAGAATGCTAGTACATCATCAGATCACACAACCTCTTGAGAAGGGGCATCTTATCCTTATTTATGCAACCAACCAAGCAAGGCAGTCAACTCCCACTAACTGAAAGAACACCATTTAGGTAAAATAGAGAAAGGTGGAAAGGCATATACACCTGCATGGAATCTGGTTAGACATGCATGTCCAAACATAGATGTAGCATTGTAGTAATGCCCACATTTTCTCAACAACATTAAAGACCAATACAAGGTTGTTACAATCGATTTACATGAGGAATCTCCTATCATCGACCTCCATTTGATCTTTGAACAGTTCCCCTATTGAACGTTATGGTGCATGACCAACTAGCGGTTTCTTTCTTAATTTGGTATCCTCAAATTATATTTGCATGGAAATGTTAGTATGCACAATAATTGCATATTTTTAACCACCTTAAAGAAAATTCATTAACCACATGTAAAATTAATATAGATAGTCCATATAACATGCCAATGTCATTAAAAATTTATAGGAACAAGAAGAAGCCCAATGTCTATGGTTTGAGGAAATATTATGAAAATATGAACACTTAACATCAAGGTCCATGACAACTTTCAGCAAATAAATCATAAATTCTACCTAAAATTAGGCCATAAACTAAACTCATCAGTCCCCCCAACCTAAGGTTTTGTTGGTCCTCCAATAGGGGAAGGGTTGTTCTTCTACTTGGTCAATACTCTAAAATTTGCAACTGATAAATATCCAACATCAATGTTTTTGAGCATGAATAAGGGTCCCAACAGAATCCTCCCAATCTATCAAATCTACTCCATCTGTGTCTCTCTATAGCAATATCATAATGGTAGAACCTGAAGTTTGGCATGGGCCACATTAGCATGGGTGGCTGAAAAGTTAGGAAAAGCCAAAAGCATTTGTTTGTTCTCCCAATCTATATATACCTATCAATCCTTTTTAGTGTTGCAACATAGTTTTGGATGGAATGAGGCTCAACCTATTTTAGCTCATCAATTAGGTCATTCCATCTTTGTGATAGGTATCCCCTCACAGTTTCCTCTTGTGTTGTTGTCTTTGATCAACATTTATGAAATCTTCCCAGGTAATTCTAGACATATCATGCATATATTTTTCAACTAGTAGTTTAATCAGACAATGGTGGGAAACAAAATTGTCCCTACCTTTTTGAGTCTTGGCTGCCATGATTGAAAGAAGGTTGTATAGCATGTTCGACACATTCATCCTCCTCCTGTGCCTCATGTATTCAGAAGTTTGAAGTGCATGGAATGTAGGTTCAACAGGCGACCTTCACAGGTGATGTATCTTATGGCATAAAATACTAGCTACTTCCATGGGTCAGGCAAAGAGGTTTAGTTTTCACCTTGTTTGTCCACACTAATTGGAGGGTCACCATGTTCTATAAATTCAGCCCTACTTGACCTAGTACGTCTCTGGTAGTAGGGTAATGCTCACCATTGATAGGTAACCCTATAACTTCTATAATCCTTTCCTCAGTCACCATGACCTCCATCCCTTTTACTATGGCTTTTCCTTTAGAAAATGTATGGGAAAATTCTAGTGCAATGTCTTCATCCAAACCATCCAACCTAAGGAAGTACTCTAACCACCCGCAATTTCTAAATTTAGTCAGGTAGGGTGCATCCTGTAGTAAAACATCCTACACCATGGGTTCATTTCAAATTAACCCACCTCCCATTGTCTGTAATCAAGCTATCACTCTGCAAAGTTTCTTTCCTATAATTCTTGTCTAAAAGCCAAATTCACCTTCCTGCAACAATTGCTAAAATTCCAATACCAATGTCAACTAAATTTTCCCCTTTTTGTTTTACATTATTCTTGCAACTCAAGATTATGAGAGGATCAATAAAGGCAAGAAATGATTAATAAAGAAAAGTTATGATGGAGAGAAATGGCAGCGGCAGTTGGTGTCATTGCACACATGCAAGTTATCCTCTAACTCAAATTTTAAATGGGATCAATTTAAATTGGCTGATGTAGACTAGCATGGACTGACACATGGGCAAGATATTTGCATCTTTTTCTCCCCCCTAGTCTAAATTTGAGCATGTTTCCTCACATTTGAGGTGATAATAATGATTTGACAAGGGTAGGGAATAATGGTGTGTTATGGTGAATGTCCATATTAATGTACAAAAATTAAATGAATGTACTAAAAGATAACTAAGATGTAGCAATTAATGCACATACCTGAATGGGTGGAGGATTCATTGCAAAGATTGTGGAGAGAGTACCATTCACATTTTTAGGAAATAAGTTCAGAAATTAATGAAGATGAAGTGAAGCGATGGAAGAGAGATAAAGGTGGTGATGGATGGGAAAATGGGTGGAAGGGTGAAGAAATGGACTTCCACAAAAGTGGAAGTCTTTATTATGACAAGTACATACTTTAGTGAGCTAGAAGGAGGGACACTAGGTCCACTTCCTTTGGTTGCAAGAAGCTCAAATGTTGTATGCTAAATGAATTGTTGCAAGAACTCTTCTTTGGAAGCTAGCTTGATGAATTTGCAATGCCATTTTATTATTTTATTTTGTACTACCTTTGTGTAATGCAAGACTACTTTCTTCATCTCATCCAAAGCATTTAGCTGCATGATTATTTCTTTTTTTGCCTCAAAGATATCCATCCCCAAGTCTATTGTAGCCTTAAGGGTCTTGTGTTCAAATTCAATGGGCATCATAGTTTTTTTCCCATACAGTAGCTCAAATAGAGTGAAGTCTGTAGTTGTTTTCTAGGTAGTTTTGTAGGCCCAAATAGCTTTTGGTAATTTGTTTTCCCAATCCTTTCTATGAATATCCATTTTTTTGGTCAGAATGGCTTCAATTTCTCTTTTGGTCACCTCAACTTGGCCATTGGTCTGAGGGTGATAAGTATACTTTTGTGCCTTATGTTATACTCATTAACCAATGTTGTAATAAGGGTTGAAGTGAATTGAGCTCCTTGATTAGTCACTATCTCTCTTGGGATTCCATACTATGTGAAAATTTCTTCATAAATAAACTTTGCAACCTTATTGTCTCTTGCATGCATCATGGCCTTAACCTCTACCCACTTAGTTACATAATCAATGCATACCAAGATATAATACTTACCATTTGATGGAAAGTCAATAGGTCCTACGAAATCCTATCCCCATTTGTCAAAGGGAGTGATTAAAACTTGAGGTTAAATTGGCATCTCATCAGATTTGGTTGGTTAGCCCATCCTTTGGCATCTGTCACATTTCCTTGTATATCTTCTTTCATCCTTGTGGAGTGTGGGCCAATAGTATCCCATGTTCAAAATCTTCATTGTTGTCATTTTGGCTACAAAATACCCTCCATAGGGTTCATTGTGACATGCATGCAGAATGTCATATGTCTCATTTTCCCTTACACATCTCCTCATGAAATGATCTGGCCCAGTATAGAACAAACATCCAACAATCTATGAAAAAAGAAACAATTTTTCAATGAGCACTCTTCTTTCTTTTGGAGAGAAGTGAGGAGGAACTCTCCCTATCACTAGATAATTAGCTATATCAGCATACCAGGGTTTTTGCACACTGATGGAGAATAGAAAAGAGTCATCTATGGCTTGATTTTCCTCTATTGTATTTAGCCTTGAAAGAAAATCTGCAATAACATTGGCCTTCTCTTGTTTATCCACAATGGTTATGTCAAACTCTTGCATCAACAACAACCATCTTGTTAATCTACTTGAGATTAGGAGTTTATTCATTAGATATCTAATGGATGCATGATTGGTGTGCACAAAGATATGATAGCATGTTATGTAGTGCCTAAATTTTTTCAGGGCATAGATTTCCACCAACATTTCTTTTTTTGTCACTGTATAGTTGAATTCAAAAACCCTGTAAATTTTTGCTGAAAAAATAAATGGCATTTTCAATGGCTCCTTCCTTCTATCATAAGATTGCTCCTATAGCATAGTTTGATGCACTTGTATGAATGTGAAAAGGGATCTCCCAATTATGTCCTTTTAGTATAGGAGCATGAGTTAAAGCTGCTTTCAGGTTAGAAAATTACTTGTCAAAATCTTTTGTCCATTGGAATTCAACATATTTGGTTAGGAGAGTGTATAATGGTGTCGCCATTTTGCTAAAGTCTTTGATGAAATTCCTATAATATCTTATATGTCCCAAGAAACTCCTAACATCCTTTTTTTTGCAGGTATAGGTAGATTAGTAATTACCTCAATTTTTGCAGGGTCTACTTGAATTCCTTTGTGAGAAATGTAGTGGTCAAGAACTACACCTTCATGCATCATCATAAAGTACTTTTCACTGTTTAAAGATAGATTTTGGACTTCACATCTCTATATGACCTTCTTGATATTTTCCAATGCTTTATTGAAATCAGCACCATAGGTAGTAAAGTCATCCATATAGATTTCCATGCAATCAAGGGAGATATCTAAAAATATGCTAATGACCACCCTCTAAAAAGTTGCAGGTGCATTGCATAAGCCAGAGGGAAGTACCGAATAGTCATATGTTCCCCATGGATAGGTAAAAGTTGTCTTCTCTTGGTCCTTAGGTGCAATTTGGATTTGGTTATACCCACTAAATCCCTCTAGAAAAGAAAATTATTGCTTTCCTGCAACTGAGTCCAAGAATTGATCTACAAAAGGCAAGGGAAAATGGTATTTTTTGGTGGCAGCATTGAGTTCCCTACAATCAACACAAACTCACCATTTTCCTTCCTTATTTGGCACAATCACCAATGGATACACCCACTAGCTATTTGAAATGGGGTAGATAAATCCTACATCTAGCAACTTCTGTAGTTCTACTTTGACAATCTCTCTCAATGCAAGGTTGATTCTTCTTTGTGGTTGTATTACTAGTTGAAAGTCATCTCTAATGCATATCCTATGAGTGCAAAGCTTAGGTTTAAATCCTTCATATCATGATAGTCACATGCAAATGCATGTTGGTGAGTCCTTAGTAAGTTTTCCAATGACAACTATTGTTCTTCACTCAATTTGCTATTAATTTTCAGCTATTTTTCTTCTAACACATGTACTTGTGTAGTTAACTCTATCATAGCTGCTTCATTAATGCATGGTACCTTGAGTTCATATGGAAGAATTATATGGAACATACCTATTATTGTAGGAAGTTTTGCTACATGAAGAGTGGTTGCAGGAAGAGTGGTTGTAGGAAGAACTGATAGAATTGTCTTCACAGGATCAAAAAAACTAGATGCATGTGAGGATGATGCTTCCTCTACTTCACAATGGTTTTGAATTATGTTAGAAAACACTTCATCTTCATCTTGAAGTTACATGAGAGGGCTTCTACCTAACAACATAAGTAGAAGCCCTCTCGACCTCTTCACCAACACGTGGCCATACAAAATTATCCTCATCATGGGATGGCTAAGTAGGAGGGTAAAGAACAAGATTTTTGGTGTTCCTCCCATCAAAAATGGTCATGTCACCTAATCAACATCCAATATAGGCATTTTTTGTTGCTAACCATGGCCTTCCAAGAATAATGGGATACCTACCTAGTGTAGCTTTAGGAGAAAGAATTATGAAGTCTGTTGGGTACTCCCTAGAGTTTAGAATTACCACAAGGTCCTCTACTATACCATCAGGCTTAACAATAGAAGTATCAGCAAGTTGCAAGATAGTAGGAGTAGATCTCATGCTTGCAACATTTAGTTGTTGTAGGATGTCCTTAGTCATTACATTTTTCCTACCCCTAAATCAATCGAAGCATTCTTTATTTGAATCCCATTTATAACAACTGCTACCATAGGACTACCTGGGTCATTGTGCTTGGGGATAGTCACTTTCCCAAGCATGATGTTAGCCAACTGCCCACCATGTGAACTATAATTGGTTCCTTCTTTTTCCTACCTAGCTTCCTAAGGCATGCTTCCTTGATTGCTTTTCCATATATGAGAACATCTTTTATGGCCTAAAATAAGGGTACCTAGACACATATATGTTTCAACTGATCTAGAATGTCAAAATTTATATCCTTTTTGTCTTCCTTTTTCTTGGAAATTTCCAATCTCTGAGGGATTGGTGGTTCTTGTGCAGTCTTCTTGACTAGGACTGGTTTAGAATTTTTAGGTGCACTTGGCTGAATGGGATGATTCAAAGGTTCCTCTTCCTCTTCCACAGGAAGCTCAGTGATAATGGGTGTCAAAGGAGCTAGTAATTTTTTTCCAGAATGCAAATGGATGTCACTCACACTTGTAACATATGTAGGGAATTGATTTGAATCAGTAGAGTATATTGGCTATTGTTGTGGTTTGTTATTTGGGTTAAGTGTGGGTTGAGTTGGTAACTAAGTAGGTTTGGGTGAATTTGAGCTTGAATTAGCAAGAGGAGGCATTAAATCAGGTTTTTTGGGTTGAGAAGGTGGTTGCATGTAACTAGTTGTCTGGTTTGGCCATTGTTGTCCTCCTCTCCATTGAGATGTTTGTTGCTAGTTTCCTAGAGGTGGCTGCAAAGGTCCTTGAAACTATTTCCAACTCCCTTGAGGTTGTTGCCACTAGGGTAGAGAGTTTTGAGGACTATTCTAATCATTTGGAGGGTTACCCCAAGGTTGTGGTGGATGTCCTCCATAATTGGATGGATATGGGGGCTTCCATTGGTTACTAGTTGAATAATAATTGAAATATGGCCCAACAAGAGATAGTGGATCTAGTGGCATACCTTTTCTTAGAGCCCATGGCCTCCTTTTTGCAACCAAGTAGACTTGATCTTCTTCAATTTGGATTGGTTTGAACTCAGGTGGAATCTGCTTGCTATCAATATTAGCTACCATCTTACATCTGTAGTCCTTTTTTTGTCTGCAATGTGGGAAATATTTTGTCAACATTGCCTCTACCTCCACATGTTTATTCTTGTCCTGAAGTGTATCCAATCGAGTAGCTAGATTATTTATGATATCTTTCTTGAAATCTTCCAGCAAATGAGTAATCTCCATCCTTGAAACTCCACTGGTGGATGAATTAACCATAGAGGATTGGTAAGCTCTCCCTTTCTTTGAAGCTACCCTAGAATAGTTCTAACATATTTTCTTGACGTCTTCCCAAGGAACTTGGGTGATATCTCCTCCTGCCATTAGGTCCAAGGCATCAATGTTGCTCTCATTAATTCCCCTTAAGAAAATTAGCTTTTTTGAATCTTCATTAAGGATATGGGGTGGATATTTCTATAGGAAAAATAAAAGCCTTGAAGTGTAATCCTCCAAGCTCTCATCTTCCTTCTACTACATCCTAAAAATTTCGTCTCCTCTCATATTACTTCCCCTACAATATTCCTTGTACTTCTCAAGGAACTTTGTATTCATGTCCTCCCAAGTCTCCATAGTATTTATGCCTAGGCTCATAAACCATCTTAGTGTAGCCTCTTTCAGAGTGGTAGGAAATAGCTTAATCCTATAAGCATCAGTGGTATAGTCATAACTCCTGCAGAGTTTATCAAATTTGAACAAGAAGGTATCAAGGTCTTTTGTAACAAGTCCATAAAACTTAGGGAGTGCTAAACCAGGGGTATTTTTTATGTTTTAAACTTTATTTTGATGAGCAATCGGGAAAGGAAAAGATGGTTGGTTAGGCCTATTAATATTTTCATCACCCATGTTTGCTTGATGGATTTCGAAAGCAAAAGGGGTTCTCAATCAGATTTTGGTCTTCAGTGGAAGCTTGAAAACTAGTCAGATCAAGAAATGCATTAGCAAAGGGGAATGGTTCTTCTTATTCTTTATTTCTGGGAAGATTTGGAAGCTCTTCTAGCTGGAATAGATTAGTATTATTAGGAAGGAATATCCCATAAGCATCTCTTCTCCTCCCTCTATGCATGTCATATCAACTCAACATCAACCAACTCACACAAATAATTGGAAAAATAATAGTTGATCATTACTTTCCTAGATGAGGGGTGTTCTAAGAACAAACTTTGAAAATACAACAATTAAAACTATCAATGACTCCAAAGAACTTCCTAGTTTGATACCATCCCTAGCAACGACGCCAAAAATGTTGGCCTCCTACAACGATTTAATAACTAAGCCCTTATAGCCATGATTAAGAGATTGGACATCTAACCTGAATAGCTATTTCAATCATCATGAAGGTGCATTTAACTTGTCAATCCAAGGATGTGAACTTGAAATGGGTCAGCATAGTATGAGCATTTGGAACCCTAAGTAGCCATTCTCATTCTACAACTAAGAAAGACATAATGTTGAAAGTAAATTTCTTGGA
Source organism: Sequoia sempervirens (assembly GCA_007258455.2). NCBI lineage: Eukaryota > Viridiplantae > Streptophyta > Pinopsida > Cupressales > Cupressaceae > Sequoia > Sequoia sempervirens. The sequence continues at coordinate 335,410,612 of VDFB02000017.1, read as the reverse complement.
AAGTAATAACATAAATGTTGAACATCAACCAACAACTATACTAAGCTAAAATACATTCAACAAGAATGAAAATTTGAGCAAACAAACATGAAACTACTCTATCTACTTTGGATGTAAGAACAATCACAAATGAAATTCTAGTAGTTGCAGGAATAGTCAGTGCTAGATTCTTAACTAGTTAATAAACACAAAATAATAACTAAACTAAACTAAACTAAAGTATGAATTTCTCACCAAGTGGGCCCCCTTAGATGATTATCCTCTAAAACTAATGTAAACTTAGATACTCAAACTTAGAACTTCATTTTATTCATTGAAAATCATGAGTACAAAAGAGTAGCATAACTGTATTGTTGAAAACTAAGAATGCTAGTACATCATCAAATCGTGGAACCTCCTAAGAAGGGGCATCTAATCCTTATTTATACTTCCAAATAAGAAAGGCAGTCAACTCCCACTAACTAAGAGGTCACCATTTAGGGAAAAAAGAGAAAGGTGGAAAAGCGGTTATGCCTGCATGGAATCTGGTCAAACATGTATGTCCAAACATAGAATTAGCATTGCAGTAATGTCCACATTCGCTCAACAGCATTAAATACCAATACAAGGCAGTTACAATTTATTTGCATGAGGAATCTCATGTCATTGACCTCCATTTGACCTTTGAATGTTTCCCATGTTGAACGTTATGGTGCATGAGCAGCTGTAAGTTTCTTTCTCAATTTGGTATCCTCAAATTATATCTACATGGCAATGTTAGTACGAATAATAATTGCATATGTGTAACCACCATAAAGAACATTCATTAACCACATGCAAAATTAATATAGATAGTCCATATAACATACTGATGTCATTAAAAATTTGTAGGAATATTATTAAGCCCAATGTCTATGGTTTGAGAAAATACTATGAAAATATCAACACTTAACATCAAGGTCCATGGAAACTTTCAAATAAATCATAAATTCTACCCAAAATTAGACCATAAACCAAACTCATCACGTCCCATGCAAGATGACAACAAAGACCTACAACTAATACATAGCATGCAGTATAACAAGAATGAGAAGATAAAACAAAATGACAATGGTTGACCAGAGCCCATCATTCTTGAGAAATGAATAAAGAATCTTGGCTTAGGTTGTACTAGGAAGGTCACACTTATTGGAAAAGGTATTTCCACTAAATGAGTTGAGGCTTCATCTTGGTCACCCACATCACGTGAGACAAACTTAGATGACTTTCCCCTTGATATTGCTAACCTATTTGAGAACAACACCCTCTTTATGATATCCATAAGATCCTTTGTTCCAAACAACCAACAAACCAAAATATGCCTAGTATACCCACAACTCATTGACATGGACCAACAAGGACCATCGGTTCTATATCTATTTGAAAATGATGAAGCAATCTTAGAATTTGTGGGACTTTGAGACAACTTATCATGGGAAGATCACAAACCATGATTTGAAATAAAGATTGATACATGGGCATACTATGGGGAGATGATTGAATCATTTAGTCACAAAATAAATGAAATTCAATTAACTTGTAGATATTTGAGTGATAACCACCTGGTGGCACTCTTTGATCCTGAAATAGTTAAAAAAAAGGATGCATCTAATGGTGAAAACCTCTCTGAGGCACCCAAGGATGAGGGATTCAATCTCACCCTCTTTAGTGAAATGCATCTATAGAAGTTAGCAGTTCTTGTAGAAAAGGCCACTCCAATAAATGTGGGAACAAAGGAGGAACCTAGGATCACCTTTTATGTCGAATCCTTGTTGGATGAAGAGTAGAAGAACCTTGCAACATTACTCAGAGAGAGAAGATCCAACTTTGCATGGTCATACATAGATATGCGAGGCCTTGATCCAGAAGTGATTGCACATCACTTGGCAGTCTATCTTGAAGCCAAAATAGTCAAGCAAAAATTGAGAAAGATGCACCCTCAAATAGCACTCTTGGTTAAACTAGAACTACAAAAGCTTCTTGACGTTGGATTCATCTGACCAATAGATTATCTTGAATGGGTTTCAAACCTGGTACTTGTCTCAAAACCCATTGGGGGCATTAGAATATGAACTGACTTTAGAGAATTGAACAAAGCATACCTAAAGGATGACTTCCCTCTTCCAAATATTGATCTCATTGTGGATTTAACATTTGGAAATGAAATATTGTTTCTCATGGATGGCTTTTTAGGCTACAATGAAATCATAATCACCAAGGAGGATCAATACAAAACCACCTTCACTTTTCCATGGGGAACCTATTGCTAGAATGCAATGCCATTTGGGATAAAGAATGTAGGAGCTGCTTATCAAAGAGCCATGACCCTTATCTTTCATGACATGATCCACAAAATAGTTGAATATTGTGGATGTTATTTTGGAAAAATAAAAGAAGATAAGTGAGCACATACAAGTCTTAGGACCTATCTTTCACAGGCTTGAAGAATACAAGGTACGTATAAATCCAAAAAAGTGTGTATTGGGGGTCACATCAAGAAAACTCCTTGGATTTATCATTTCACAAAGAGGGATAGAAATTGATCCACCAAAGGTAAAATCCATCTTAGACATGGAACCACCACATACATTGAAATAGATGAGAGGATTACAAAGAAGGTTGTAGTCCATTAGAAAGTTCATAGCTCACCTATCAGATAAGATTCACCCCTTTTCCCATCTTCTCCATAAAGATATAACTTACAAGTGGGATGAAAAATGTGATAAAGCCTTCCAACAAATCAAGGATTATTTAATAACACCTCTAGTGCTCATGTCACCAATACCAAACAAGCCACTGATCCTATACATCTTGGCAATATCAACACCACTCGAAGCTCTCTTAGCACAACATGATGAGAACATAAAGGAAAGAGCCATATACTACATCAATAGAACCTTGGTAGGCTATAAGATGAACTATACACCCATTGAGAAAGAATTCCTAGCAATATTTTTTGCTTCACAAAATTTCAGGCATTACATGTTGTCACATTAGATAAAGATCATTGCAGATATTGATCCATTAAAATATACGCTATCCAAAGCAACCCTTATAGGATGAATGGAAAAATGGGTAATGATCTTGATAGAGTTTGACATAGAGTGTGTGGAGAGAAAGGAAATCAAAGGACAAGTGATTGCAGACCAGCTAGCAGAAGCACCCATCTATGCTAAGAACCCTTTGATATCAAAGTTCCCTTACGAATCAGTTTTCCTTATTCATCTTACAACTCAGTGGAAGATATACTTTGATGGATCGTTCACTCAACATGGATCAAGAGTAGGAATTATTTTCATCACCCCTCAAGGTGATTGCATCCCAAAGTCATACAAGATATCATTACCATGTACCAATAACATTGTTGAGTATGAAGCCTTGATCATAGGTCTCAAGATAGTAGTTTAGTGGCAGATAGAAGAGATGAAAGTTTATGGAGACTCATAGCTGGTTATCAACCAAGTCAATGACGACTATCAAACAAAAGATGACAAGCTCACTCCTTACAAGAAGATGGTGGAAAATATCAAATATTTCTTTATAGACATAACTTTTGAGTAGATTCCCCGCATGAATAATAGAGCAACAAATTCCATGGAAAAAATGGGATCACTACTAGACATGCCAATCAACATTCTTCAATGCGAATTCTTGGTAGAATAGCTTCTTGTACCAACCTTTGAAATCCCTAAATTTTAATTCCTGTGTATCATTTTTGGTCCTAGATCCCCTTGGTACCATGAAATTTTTACTTACCTTGATAGAGGAACCCTTCCATCCAACATCACCTCAAACCTTAAGAAGACCTTTGTCAAAAAGGCATCCCAATTTGTGATCCTAGGTGATACCCTTTACCATAGAAGCATCAAAGGGACATTTCTATGATGTCTTAACCAAGAGGATGCCTTAACTACATTAATAGAAGTACACGATGGCATATGTGGATCCCATTCTAGTGGTATGAAATTAGCTAAGAAACTATTGAGGAGAACGTACTATTGGCCAACCATGAAAAAGTTCATTAGTATGTACAAAAATGCATCCAATGTCAACATCATGGGGTTATGATTCATGCTCCAGCTCAAGAGTTGTAACCATGATTACACCATGGAATTTTTCATTGTGGGGACTTGACGTCATAGGTAAAATCACTCCAACCTCATCCAATAGCCATAAGTTCATCATAACCACCACTAAGTATTTTACTAAGTGGGTGGAAGCCATTCCTATGACCTACACAATAGGAAAGCAGATAGGAAAGTTTATCCTGAATTACCTAATTTTCTGTTATGGTGTACCACAAACCCTCATCTCAGACAATGGAACCCCATTCAAGAATTAGGATGTGAAAGAGTTGTGCCAAAGATTCAATATACAACATCAATTTCCTACACCATAATATCCCCAAGGCAATGGCCAAGCAGAAGTAATGAACAAAACTATCTTAAAAATCCTGAAGAAAATAGTCAATGAAGTTGGTCATGACTAGAATTTGCAGCTAAATCTCAATCTTTGGGCTTATTGAAATAGTATACGTACACCTATAGGAGCAATCCCTTTCTCCTTGGTCTATGGATTAGGAATTCATCTTGCCTATCGAGGTTGAGCTCCCATCACTGTGAGTGTCATTGCAAAACTTGGTAACTGAGGAAGAATACAAAGTGTCTCAATTGAATGAGCTATAATTCCTAGATGAACATTGTCTTGACACCCTAAATCATTTGCAAGTGTACCAAAACTGACTGAAACAGAGCTATAAAAAGCGAATAAAATGTTAGTCATTCTAGGTGGGCAATCTAGTCTTAAAACAAAATAAAAAGAATCTTCTAGATCAATAAAATAAGGGAAATTTTGAGCCTAACTAGTTGGGTCCCTTTGTCATCACAACAAGCTACAGATCAAGAGCATACCAACTACCAACTCTTGAAGCTAAACCCTTGCATGATCCAACCAACAGCTTGCATCTCAAAAAATTTTATGCCTAATCTCTAAGGGTTTAAATCAGAAAATTAAAAAAAATAAAAAATGATCAAAATCCAAAAAGTGATAAAAAGGATTGAAAAATGTAAAGAAAAAAACTTTCCTCTAGTGAAAACCACTTTGGTGGTGCGTTGGACAAGTACCTTGGTGAAAACCTTGCAAACAAGCACCTTGCACAAATAAAGCATCTCCATCTATTCTTTGGCTCTTTTGGCTCATCATTCTTTGTATCACCGTTCATCCCTCATATGTGTCCTTATCATGGATTGTCACTATAAGGTATCATGAACTCTTTAGCAATACTTGGCATAATCCCATGGTCAATTTGTCCCGCCTTTATCGAAGAAGGCTAACATATCACACTAGGGGATTTTTGTTATGTGTCACATCTGGGTTCTTATATATCTTGAGGTCAAGGGACATTTTATTAGAAAACACCAAAAACATTCATAAAATCTTGTCTAGAAAATCCAAAAGCATTTATAAAATATTTTATAGCAAAAATCCAAAAACATTCAAAAATTTGTAAAGGAAAAACCCAAAACATCCAAAAAACATCAAAAATACCTTAAAAGGTCAAACATCAAAAATCCAAAAATAATGTTTCTTTTTGAACTACGTCATCTCTGAGCTTTAATGTAGGAAAGGCCATCATTGATGTGTCATCAAGACACCCTAGGTCAATCCTTTAGTGGTCTATTGTAATTAGCTATCATCTCTTGTTTGTTCATATATTGGTCTTGTAAATCGATCTCATGTCAAATTAGGTCATCTCTAAGCTTTAACGTAGGCAATTCCATCATTGATGTGCCTCCGAGACACCATAGTTCAAGTCCTTTAGTGGTCCGTTATAATTAGTTGTCGTCTCTTGTTTGTTCATATCTTGGTCCTATAAATCAGTCTCCTATCGAACTACATCATCTCTGAGCTTTAACGTAGGCAAGGCCATCATTGATGTGCCCCCGAGACACCCTAGGTCAAGTTCTATAGTAGTCCATTGTAATTAGTTGTCGTCTCTTGTTTGTTCATATATTGGTCCTGTAAATTAGTCAAGTCAGTCAAACTACGTGGTATCTGCATGTATAATGTAGGAAAGGCTAATCTTTGATCAACCACTAAGGCCTCTAGGATAGGTCTTTAGGTTAGGTTCTTGGTTGAAATTTGTAAACTCTCAAAAATTCCCAAAACATCCAAATATCTCCAAAATTCCAAAAACATCCAATAGCTCAAAAATTCCAAAAACATCCAAATATTAAAAAAATGCAAAAACATTGGAAATTTGAAAATCCACAAACAATAGAAAACATTCAAAAATCCTAAAAAGCCTCAAAACATTCAAAAGACCCTAAACACTGTTAGAAAATTAGAAAAACCCAAAATATCCACATAAAATTTCAAAAAGACCAAAAAAAGCCTCAAAACATTTCAAAAATACCAAAAACATCTAGATATTCTAGAAAATCCAAAACCATCCATCCCATCTCGCTTTCACCCACAATAAACTTTCACCCATAATAAACGATTGTAACCTTCACCCTTAAGTAAAACAAGTAGAAAGCAAACATAGCAAGTCGTAGAGTGTGAACCCAAAAGTCAAAGGCTAAAGTATAAATCATAGGTCAATACGTCAATAAAGTTTATAGCAATAGCTCATTTTAGCATCATCATCCCAACATCAAACAACCCTTTGATCAACGTGTCCTAGGATGTATCCTTGCAATGGACATTAGTATCAGTTATCACTTTAGCTAAACTTAAACTAGATAGGAGCTATATATAACACTGACTATTTATCTTTGATATTTTCTTATGATTTATCTTAGTGACCCATTCTGAGGACCTCTCAATGATGTCTATCTAAAATTATTTCTAGATAGAAAGGAATGGGGCAGCATCAATCATTATCTTTCATTTGTTGTGCTTGTGGATACTCTTGTAAAATAATCTTGGCAGATACTTGCTTAGTTGTGTGTATGAAGGTTGTTTGGGGTATGTTGTTGACTATTGCGTATGATTTGGTCCAATATTTTCTTTAAAGCTTCTAACTTGCATTCCATTGAGGTTTTTGTATGTCAAGGTGTGAATAAGAACTATCCTATCTGCTTATCGAGTCAAAGTCCATTACACCAAATACAACGTCATCCTAGTTATCAATACCTTTATGCATTGTATCTAAGTGTTATATAAAACAATAAGGAATGATAGAAAATCCCAATCCCAAAATGTGAGCACCCATCCTTACATCCTCCATTCATGAAATAAAGTAAACACATCATAGCATGAATCATCTATATCTATATCATATATATCAAAAAATGCGTCATGGTACAAAATCTAGATTAGTGTATGTACATCGATGATAAGTACAATATCTACGAGGCTATCAAAAAGGATCCCATGAATGTATATCAATATAAAGAATGGGGAAAAATAAAAAAAGTGTATGTACATCAGAAGGCTAGCCCTAGTGGCTGCTACCCTCTCCAGCCTACCACTTAGGCTAATCCTCTACTCGAGGGCATGCACTACTCCGCTGTGAAAAATAAGGTTGTCTCAATGCCTGTGGTACATCCCTATGATAATGTTTCCCATAATACACAGCCTCTGTAATAGCCTCTCTATACACTCTGGCCAAAACTGTTCAACTATGGGTGGATGTCATAAGGCTCTCAATCCGTTGATGTCAAGCCATCTCTTGATCTCTCACCTATCGCTGACTAAACTCTCTACAAAGTCGCATCCCTCTCAGCCATCACATCATCCACCTACTACCAAGCCTGGTCTCACTCAGCAGTCAAATCCAAAATCTACTAAACGGCCTAATCCCACTTACCTATATCAAAACTTGCACCTACTGCTACAACTATTGTATTTGTGCATCTCTGGCATCCGGTGATGGTGGTGTTGGTGGCACTGACCATTGTTGCACTGCTGGAGGCTATTGTGGAGGCTACTATCTCATAAGATGATCCCTCAAAACCTGTCCATCATGGCCATCCTGGCCTCCCTATCCTCTATCCCCGACACCTCTTTTACAATCATATAGATCTTTGTCTCTGACTCCAATTGCAAGCAATGGTTCCTATTAGAGGAAAAAATTAGAAAAATGATCATAGTCCATGACATATAATACGTTATTTGAAAACATGAAACATGCAATTGCTAACAAGCATTTCAAAAATACACAAGCTTTTCACTTTTCAAAAATATTTTAAACAATACAATTTGATTGGACAAACAACTATTTCGAAAGTGAATTCAATGATTGCAATAGTAACTTGTTGTAACTGTGTTCATTGTTGTTGATGCTATGTTAATGGTGCAACATTTGAATTTTATAGGCGAGACTTCTGTTGGTGGAATATGTTTCACTGTTTTTTTATGACTTTTTAAAATGTTTTTGGTGATATTTGTTGTCAAATGCAGCCATTTTGGTTGGTTGCTTGGTATTACTAAGAACTTCCTTTTGATTTTTTGTGCAAAACATTTTAAAGTTTTCCTTTTCTGAGGCTGGCATTAGGTTCTATTTTAATCTTTCTTTAGTTTAGTCTAAAACTATTTTACATTTTTCTTGCAAGTGGATTTGTGGTACCCTAGTTTTTACCTTCTCAATGAAGTATGAGAGTTGTAGTGTTTACGTTCTTGTGTTGTGTAGCTAGATGTTTATTGCTTTGGGGTGATGGTTCCCTTTCAAAAATGGAAGCTTTATATAAATATCAATTTTTAAGTATATTTATATGGAGTGGTGTATCAAAGACATGATATTTGTATGGTCCATAATAATATGACTGAGTGCTTTGCTGAAAATAGAAATTGTTTTGTCCCTCTGAGCTACCTTAGACTTTGTAAATTGGATTTAATTTGTTTATCTTTAATGCAGTAGTTCTCAATTTTTTCTACGCAACTTATTTACTAGAATTTAGGGATGACGTGGGAGCATTGGTGGTATAGCTACTAAAATAATACATAAAAATTAATTAAAAGAATTGAAATAGAAGTTGTAATTTATCATTTATGTGAAAAAAATGAGTAAAAGAAGTTAAAGTAAAAGTTTGCATGACATCTTGCAAAGAGACAACGAATCTTGATATATCCTACCTTGAGTGGAAATTGACCAAGACTCCCATTAGACTTTTGTAGGATCATATTTTGCACAAATAATTTGATTTGGTAGTTTCCTTTGGTTTTGTCTGTAGAGAAAGATAGTAAATTGTTGGCATTGATAGAAGTCAGTAACATGGGCTATGGCATTAATAAAATGTTATAAGCATAATGAAAATCAATGCCATGGAGAATTGAAAACAAAAGAGTTGTATAATGGGGGAGTAATTTTCACTAAGCAAACGGAGCAAAGGAATATAGATATGGAAATTTACCTCTGTTGTTTGGAATGAAAAGCCTTGTTTTCCACTGCAAGAATAATACAATGGAGGAGAGGGAGGAATTTATTTTATATAACTAAAGTCACAGTGGCAGGTAGCAGCCAACGTGCATTGTATGGCGAGTGAGCATTCCGAATGGAAACTTTTTTTGTTGGTGTTTTATTGACATGGACTACCCTAGCCATCAGGTAGTGGAGTATTTTCCCAGCAAAATTAGTCGGTCCCAGTGAAATCAATAAGCTAATAGGACTGACAAATATTCTTCATTGAAACCTTAGCTAACTAATCCTATCAGCTAATTTTTGGAAGATAAAAAATTTGGGAAAGAAAAGAGAAAAAGTTAAGTTCGCATAATCTTCAATGTCAACGATACTCCTTTTCTTCAGCATATTCTAGATTAATGAAGCCTAACCATTATTTTTGGTTTAAAAAAGATAAATACATAGACTAATTATCTTTGGCATGAAGCCAAATCCTAATATATATCAGAAATTGCATCATCGTTGCTTGATGTATGTTATGGTCAGAATGGGCTTGGCAAGGAAGCTCTAATGTTGTTTTACGAGATGCAAAAACTAGGAATGAAACCTGACCAAGTAACAAAAACCACCATCCTCAGTGCTTGTTCCAAATGTGGGAAGGTAGAGGATGCCCATAATGTGTCTAACGAAATGACTCAAAGGAATGTGAACTCATGGAATGCAATGATTACAGGCTATCTTCAGAATGGCCACACTGAGCAGGGCATGCAGTTGTCTTTTCAGATGTTACAAACAGAAAAGCATTCAACCACAACACTAGACAATTTGTTAATAGAAAAAATAAAACCTAAAATAACTTGTGGCAATACCAAGAAAAACAAGAAAAATTACATTAATAAAACATTCGTGGAAATGGAGACAAAGAAGAGAAGTTGTCATTCTTGTCTCATTCATCATAGCAGACCTCTCAACGTTGAACACATTTTTTCCCAAATTTGGACTAGTATTCCTATAGAAACAAGGGGAAAAAAAATGAACCTGCAAAGAACAGTTTTCCAATTCCATCAAAGCACATGTAGGTGACTGTGGGTTTGTTCTGAATAAACCTAGGTGATCCTAGATAGAACCAACAGTGTTTTAAAAAAAAAATTGGCATTTTTTAAATTTTTGTCGCAATGTGTAATGGTTACACGGATGTGCAGTGACAGAGGAGCCAGAAGATAGGAGGAGAAAAAAATGAAAAACCATGACAGAGTTGAAAACATTTCGATAAATATTTAGGATTTTTGTCAGAATTAACCAACCCAAAATAAAAAGAGCCTCACATGCTAGTTTTCCATTGTTGTAAAGCTATGTTACCAGAAACGTGACGGCAAAGCGCCGTTTCGCGTTTCAACGGCCGAAACCCGTTTCCCCGTCGCCAACGGCCGTTTCCAATCCGTCGAGCCGTTTCTAAGCTGTTGGAGTTAAAAAAAAAAAAAAAAACTGCTGGTGTTTTTAGGCTCTCCAGGAATTAACATACACTTTCAGTTAACCTGCGAAATTCTGAGTAGAATTAATACACTGTCAGTTAGTTAAACTGCACAATTCGGTGAGTAAAATAAATAATGCTCAGGTAGTTTAACTGCAGAATTCGGTGAGTATAATTAATAATGCTCATTATTATCGATAGATTAGTTTTTTAACCATTTTTGTTATATATTTTTTTGCTGTGTTATATATTTTTAATAAAATTAGTATACATTTATAAAAAAAATTAATAATTAAATTGTAGTTTATATATATAATTGAAGTTATTTAATGTATCTATGTATATAAATCTATTTAAAATATAAAAATATGTTTTATAATTTAGATTATATATATATACACACAACACATACAAATACACATACATATGCATACATAATATATATGTATATATATATGAATTTTTGAAAATATATATGTATGTAATCCGTTTCTTATACGCAACCTGTAAATATTCCGTTTTCATCACGTTGCCGTTGCCGTTCGTTCCATTTCTCGTTTCGTAACATAGTTCTAAGAGAAGATTCTTTCCAATACTTCTGGTCGTACATTTTGGGCCATCTGCATTAGAAGCTGCAAATACACCTGTGAGCCATCTGCAGTGCGAATCAAAGTCTGCCAAAATATTTTGCATAAAACTTTTGGTTAAAAAACTTGCAACTTTTCATAACTATAGTTAAAAATAAATCTATGCAAGAAAATCCCCATGATTTGATTGGCTGATTAGGACGAGTTTAATCACCGTTTAATGTTTCTAGCCTCCCTATAGTTCCCCGCAGGAACTAATAATAAACTTGTTTAATATAAAATGACAAAAAAAATATAGAATTTGAATCACATTTATTTCAAACTCACCATTTGGCCTTCCACATCTTCGTAAATTGACATGTGATCTCCAGCTTCCAGCCCATGTAATTTAACAAAATCCTCTGAAATAAACCATTCAATTTTTTAGTGTGGATTGAAATCAACTGTCCCAAATCTTCAATTGTCAGTGTTTGTAAAGATGAACAAGAATAGGGGACTAGAGATGCAGAGAGAAAACTTTTGTACTTACTTGTATTTTCTAGTACATATACTATGGTCCCTCTATTGTGCCAAAATCTGCATCAATAGAACAATGTTAGTGAGTAATTTTCATGATCCATTTAAGTTAGTTCAGAGGCACAAGAAGTATTGTTTTGGAAGCATTGTATGGTGAACAATTCAATACCTGAATAGTAGATGCCAAATGTCGGGCGTTTCAAAATCCTCCATTTTAATTATTATGTCGTCTTCTGAAATCTTTGGAAGATTTGCTTCTCCTGCTTTCTGAAAATCAAAAATAGTTTAATTTGAAACCATGTTTAAAGGAGGCGGAGTAAGCTCAAGAATACAAAGAATGGATTCAAGAATATTATAATAACAGTGGGCAACACAAAAAAGAAACTGAACTGAGATGTTTATTGATTAAGAATTGGGTACCTTGGGAAGCCCTATCCTTCCAAGATTCCTCACGTCACTGTTTTGCAGTTCTTTCTGTAAAGGGAGTGTTAAACTCCTATTGATGTTATCAACCTGCTTCAAGGAAATATGACAGAAGGTAAGTTATCAAACAAAGAAATCTTTCAAGATTGAAAAACTATAAAAAGGAGAAGAGAAAAGCATACCTTCGTGAGGCTTGTGGAATGTTGAATCTTCTGCCGATGCGGAACTTTGGTGTACATTCTTTTTTATTCTCTCTTAGAGGTTGAAGCACCATTCAGGCTACTTGTCTCTGTTGTTTCTGTGTTCATAACACAAGCACCATTTAGGTTACTTGTCTCTGCTGCTTCTGTATTCATAACACACCAAATTCAACTATCAAAGACAACAACACAATATACTGTCTTCCATTTTAGCTTTTCCTATCTATTATATTTTACCTAAAATGAACTTGAATTTAAGTTTGGGGAGGTTGTTTCACTTCCATGCACTGTGGAAGCCAGATGGGTTTCTTGCAAATTTGCTCTATTTAAGAACTCTAACAAATTGGGTGCTCTACCAGATGAGCAGAATGAGCCTAATATAGGAAGGAATAAAAAAAAGAAACTCCAAAAGAGGAAAAGCAACTAGTTTAATGTCTAAGTCCTTATATACTAGAGGAAATTGTTAGGTAATACATCGACCGAACTACTATACTTATTTATACATTACTTCATAAAACAAAGATTAATGAAAACCAATAAGAGATAAAGCCCAATAAATTATGACTTCTGTGCATTTTTTGTGCTTTGTGACAATTTGTGTGGTGAGTTAAGGTTCAATATTTTACATGCATGTCTATCTGATATTTCTTTGTTTTCATTTTGAAGCTTCTGTATAATCTTTTATATAGGGAGAAAATCTATTGCATTCTTCTGCAATCTTATATTCATCCATTGCAGTCAGCTGCTGGTATTGCATGCCTCTACACTGCAACTTATGTGTGGAAAGAGAATGCGCGATAGTAGGAAGTAAAGGGAAGGATCTGAAAGTAGGAAAAATCTAAGCAGTAAGAGGTAAGGGATAGCATCTGACACAATCTGTGATTTCAATTTCGAAATAAGTATGAAAATAGGAATATGAGGGATGTATGCGTATGAGTATTTAGACAGGTCCCTATATCATGGAACAAATAAGAGAAGGTATAAAAAAACTAAAGCTAGTTTATGAAACACAGTAGATAGGAGGAAAGTGAATAAGTGGATTGATAGATGGAGCAAGTATTAGGTGACACAATGGGGCTTTTACTGTTTGCAGATAGGAAAAAATTTATCGGGTGCTGCAAACCCCTTTCTGTCATATGTGGTTGGAGAATTCCCTGGGTTGGCAGGGCTGCATTAATTCTAGGTGGGGTCACTATAATAGGACACAGTGGGACTGGCGATCTGTGGACTGGTGATAGCTTGTAACAATTAATCCTACTTGTTGATGGATGTTCAGATCTGGGTGTACTTAATAAAATAGGTACAAGTGTTTGAACTAAGCGACATTATTGCTAAATCAAAATAATGAAAAAATAATGATAATCCAAAATAAATGCTTTTTCAATGAGAGCTGGAAGTGAAAATTTTGTCAAAAATAAGGGAATTAGTGAGTTCACAATCAAAATTCTGACAATCTTAGAAAATGGGAGTTATTGATTTATAGATGTTTAGAATTATCAAAAAAATTCCTCAATTATAAAGCTGACAAAAAAAGCTCAAAATAATATATATAGGCTTGAGAAAAGAATATAATATTATTGGGTGGGGTTAATTGACTACCAATTTTAGTGGAATGGACAACGAAGGAGGAATTTCAATTCCTCATAGGCTAGAATGGTACATGGATGCTAAGGAAAATTTGGTGGAGATAGATTGGACTCTTTAAATTAAGATTTAGTTAGGGATGCATGTTTGGGAAAGACTAGAGAATAACAAAGGTGGGTTCATATGAATCATACTCAGAAATAGATCCCAAAATATAAGGTGCTACAGAGAGGATGGAAGGGTCCAACTATTTATGTACTTTCAAAAAAAGTAGAAGAAATGAACTGGAAATGCAAAAATGTGTAAGCCATTATGAAATAAGGGATCTAAGATTTAGTCACTCAGTAGGCTTGATTAAGTTGTGGGTCCCAATCTTCATATGTGCAACTTGCTACCAGCTTAAACCATACTTTTTGTGTTGGAATATGAGATTAGAACAAAGTGACTGCAGGATCTTTATAATGAAAGCAAATCAACAAATCCATGATCTCATAAACTTAAAAAGCACAGTTGAGTTTAAAATAAAAAGGACCCCTTTTGTGGTAATGAGTTCCGTTGGTTACGTATTGCATAAAATTTAACATTTAGTGTTCCATATTATTTAGCATTTCTTAGTGTGGTTAATCTTGACAGAGTTAGCATCCAGAATGTGGGAGGTGTTGTAGGTGAAAGTATTATAAGATATTTTGAAGAAAAGATCAATAGATCTCTTCTACCAAATAATTGATAGTACCAATAAATTTAGAGAGGCCTCTAAATTGTGTGAAGATCTAAAACTAAAAGGTTAGTAAGAATTCCCTTTTCTAGAAGTGCGCTCCAAATTAATAATTGATAAAATGAAGAAAATAGTAATTCAAGGGTTAAAACATGGAAGGTGAAGAATTGATGATGTTTGCTTCATGAGGAAAGGGGTTTCAGTGATCTAAAAGGAACACAGATCTCAATTTGATAACTTTTCCTTGGCCAAAAGTCCTGTTCAATCTTATTTATAAAGCTAAGATTACAATTGATACCACATCTATGAATCTGCACCTTAATTTGAGTTGAGTTTCATAATATCACAGACCTTAATAGCTATGAAATAAAATAGATTTCAAGTGGGATTCTAGAGATATTAAAATACGATTAGGTTTGATATACAAATCAGTTAAAGTGATGGTTCTTAGTTCACATAAATAGATAATGATGCAACAACTAAAACCACAGAGGTAGAGAGCAAGCGTACAGTAGTAAGCCTTGATCTATGAACAGTCATACAGTTAAAATTCTTTGTTGTTACAATAGGACAGAAACAATATTTTCTCAAAGCTCTTTGAATGATGAAAGGCATAAAATCTCAACTATAATGAAAATGGTGGAAAGGCTATTGAAAATTAACACTCAGAATTGGTAGTAGGTGCTGAGTGAGGTTTTAAAAGCTAACAATCAAATCTTCATACGTGAATTTGATATAGAGGGTAATGCTTAGCTAAAGTCCTGTGGCATGTACTACCTGGTTCACCAGAATTATGGGCTTTCAAGCACAACCAATGTTGCAAATCACAACACATTGATTTATGGTAGAAATAGGCTTTCCTTGCGTGGTTGGTTTTTTAAACACTATTATGACACTGAAAACTTATATTATATTTGACATTTTTGACTATAGTTTGGTGTTTGCAAATGATATGTTTGATGGTAATTGACCTTTTAAGGGTATCAGTGCCATGGATAAGATTAAAGATTGTGCGAATATAGTTCTTACCTACACGTACACGACTTCAGATATGCACCTTTATGTTGACGAAGTTCTCTCTTGCATGCATAATTTGTAGTGAGCAATTAATTGATGCCTTTAGAAGAATAACGTAATATTCATAGATGATTTGAACAAGTATTTTACTTTGAGTAGTGTGTTTTATGTGGTGGAACCCTATGTATCTATGTAATTTCCAATAATAAAGGGCTTGACTGTAGCTCTGTCTTTAGCTGCCAAATATTTCTATGTTGCCAGTTTGTTCTTGGAAACCCTTAGATCTGGGTCCAGTTTGAACCTTGCCCAATTTCTAGGTCTAGATCCCTTGTGGGGTTGTCTAAGGTCCTGCAAAACAGATCAGGCCAAGCAAATTCAGGCCTGTCTTGCAAGATCCACTGAAAACCTGGCTTAAAAATGGGGATTTTATAAATTTTGTAATTGTTTTTCCTTTTAAGCCTCCTATGTTGACTGTTCAACTACAAAACATTAGTTCTAACCTTAAAAGTGACATCTAAAAATATTAAGACACTTAAAAAACCCAGTTTGCCTTATTTTGAATGCAAAAGACAAATCATAAGCACTTGCCAAACTTCCATTCTTCCTTCTTATTACACAAATAGAGCTGAAGATTGATCATTGTAAGGTTCCAAAGCAGGTGGATTGCTATTTGTATGCACATACAAGTGTCCATTCATTGTTAAGGAGATTGTATAGGAAGATTTTTTTCAATGGAAGGTACCCTTTTTTTTGTATTCAATATAGTTGAAAAGGAAACAGTACAGTAATGAGAGCAGATTATACATTGTTTTGCGGCCACTGCTTCAGCCCATAATCAGACAGCTGACATTTTTACAAAATATGAAATTGCATCATTAGAGCAGCACTATAAATGTATAGCATTACATAAACTTTCTACAGCCATTAGTATTCCTATTGAATTATCTTCTTCTGTGATTTAAGTCTCTGTTTTTCAAGTAGATACTTCTCTTAGTATTGCAGACATCTCTATGATCCAACCACTGCTTTACAAATGCCAATTTCTGATTATTGCTTTTAGATTCGTCTTCCACCTTCAGATTTTGGAATTTCTCCTTTGCTACCTGGCAACTGATGGAAACCTACACATAGACGGATTGTAGGGTGAGTTTTCTATAAAACTCAGTAAGATCTCTTCTACAACCCTGGTAGATTTCTTTATTCCTTGCATTCCAAATAAACCACAAAATTTCAGTTGATAGAATTAACCAAAGTAAATTGTTAGATTTTCCAAAACCATTACATTTCCCCATTAAAATTTCTAACCTGCTATCCTCTTTTGCTTTCCCATCTTTTAACATGTCAATTTTAAAAATATTCCAAATTTCTTTAGCAAAAAAACATTCAAAGAAAATATGCATAACATAATCTGCTTTCTTACAGATATTACAGATAATCGGATACTTGCTGGAATCCACATTTGGAAGTTTTTGCATCAACAACCATCTAAAAGCAGCCTTCTTGGGTTCCAAGGTGCTGTTCCAATTATGGCTGAATATAAGATTCCAATCTTTATCATTTAAGCTTAACTTCCATCTCTGGTTCAAGCCTTCTGACAAAATAGGGTTACTATCCAAAAGCCCATAAATCTCCTTAGCTTTTAGACCTGCAATGCTATTATTTTCCAGCCAGTTAAGATCAAGCACATTATTCTTCCTACCATTCATGTTGATCGGGGGGACAACCATGTTTTTCTTAATAGTATCAAAGGTTCTTTTCTGCGTTTGAGGCAAGTCAAACTCAGCCCTCAAGGTATCCCAACACTTCAACCTATCCTTTATCAGGATTTGATCAAAATGAGACAAACCTTTTTGGTTCCAAGATTTAGCAGAGCATCCCTGTAACAAAGCCAGAGGCTTGTCATTGTGGAATACATTCCACCAAATGGATCTATTTAGGAAGATCTTATTTATCTCAATATCAATTTGACATTTTTTAATGATTTTATCTTTAGAGTATTCCCAAGCTTTCCATAGACTTTTAAACACCCTGGACCCAACAGGGGTTGTTGCAAACTTTCCAAAGATCAAGTCACAAAGAGGTAAGTGCTTCCAGGTCTTGGCCTTTTTTGGTGTAGCAAGCTTAATATTGTTTCTAACCAAAACTTTGCAAGGCTCATTTCCTATGAGAGCCTTGCAAATCCACCTTTCCGCCAGGGCTAGGCCTTGTTGTTTAAGGTTCTTGAGCCCAAGGCCCCCCAGATGCTTATCCATACAACAAATCTCCCACTTTATTGCATGCCATTTATTATTACCTCTGCCATCAAACCATAAGAATTTTCTGATTTTCTTTTGAATTTCTTCAACCTGATAACTGTTAAAGAGCTAGGCAGAGGAGTAAGTAAATGTTATAAGACGCAAGAATTTTTTGACACACCTGAGCCCTTCCTGCCAAGGAGAGGTACTTATTATTCCAATTGTTCAGCTTTTTCTCAATCTTGCCCTTCACCCACTCCCACATGTTTCTCAAGTTGGGACTGACAGTGAAAGGGATCCCCAGGTATCTTACAATTTTACTCGGTCCCCCCCATTGTAGACCCAACCTATCAAACCAAGGAGGATCAGTTTCCTCCCAGCTCAACATAATAGACTTGGCTTTTGAGATCCTAGAGCCGGCAGCTTTTTCCAAGAAATCAAGTTTGCACATGAGATGTCTCACATTTTCCTCTTCCAGCTTAACCATAAGGGCTATGTCATCAGCAAACTAGAGGTTAATTAGTTCCTCATTATTAGGAAGGACAAGGCCATTTACTTTGGGCGTAAGATGGTTATCTCTGATGATATAATGCAGAGCATCAACATCTATCACAAAAAGTGCAGGGGCAAGGGGACAACCTTGCCTTATGGATCTCTGCAACTCAAACTCTTTAGTCAAGCAACCATTTATCTCAATTTGAGCATTAACATCCTTCATAAGAGTTTCAATCATTCTACAAAATTCCTTAGGGAAGCCAAAAGCTTCAAGGACCATCAAAATGAATGGCCACTCAATCCTATCATAAGCCTTTTCAAAGTCCACCAAGAGCAGACCCACATTTTTCCCTGACGTTCTTGCCCATTCCATCGCCTCCCAACTTGTTAGGAGGTTTTCCAGAATATATCTCCCCTTGATAAAACCTGTTTGTGTACTGTTGATTATTTTTGGAAGCAATCCTACCAACCTTAAGGCTATAGCCTTCGCAAAAATTTTGTAGGAGACATTTAGCAAGGTTATAGGTCTCCAATTTTTAACAAGCGCCTTGTCTCCCTCTTTAGGGATCAGTTTAATAATACCTTTATTAATTTTACTACCAAGAGAGCCCACCTTGATAGCTTCAGTGTAAACACTAAGAAGATCCTCACTTACCCAATCTATATTCTTCTTATAGAATTCAATAGGGATTCCATCCACCCCCGGGGTCTTATCATTATTCAGCGCAAGGATTGCTGCCTTAACTTCTTCCAAGGAGAGGGGTCTGCCCAGCTGGCTAGCTTCTTGCTCAGAGAGTTTTTTTGGCAGTAGATTTTTGCAATCTTCCCTTGCCTTTTGGCTTTGAGCATTATTTCCTTCTGAAGAAAAAAGATTTGTGTAGAATTGGAGAAAGCAGCTCTGAATAACCTCAGGGTCCTTGCTCAGGTTGCCATTTTGCCAAATCACATTAACCTTTTCTTTGGCCTCCTTGTTTTTTAGGCAATTGAAGAAGAATTTTGAACCTCTATCCCCTTGAGAGGCCCAGTTTAGTCTTGCCCGAGTTTTGATGCCTTGGTCCTTTAGCATCTGGACTTTTCTCAGCTCCCCCTTCACAGCTACTAACACCTCATTTAGGGAGGTACTTTTTGGATTCTCTTGCAGGTCAGCTTCAACTTTTAGGAGGTTCTCTTGCAATAAGTTCTCTTTTTTCCTTAGGTCCTTTGCCTTCTTCTGACCGATTGTTTGAAAGATCTTCTTCAGGCTTCCACATTGGAATTCCATCTTTCCGTGTGTGAAAGCCCCTTATGCATCCATTTGTTAATTTCTTTAACTGTAAAAATGGCATCACAACAATCCTCATCTTCTAGCAGATTAGTATTCAACAAGAATTTTGCCTCTTTTTTCATATTGGTAGGTTGGTCATTTTCCAGCAAAATTTTGACCGAGACGGGGTGATGATCTGAGAGAGTCCAAGGGGTCACTTTGACCCTGGTATTGGACTCCCCCACATTATCAAACTGAATAGCCTCCTTGTTCACATAAAACCTATCCAATCGGCAATAAATTCTTTTCACTCCCTTTTGGAAGTTGCACCATGTAAACCAAATATTTTTCTTTTCTTTTCTAAGCCCTTCTATGGGGTCAAAGAGCTGAAGCTTATTTTTCATTTTATACCAAAATAATTTCTCATTGGCTTTCCAACCCATATCACAACCACCCAACTTGTCTTCAGGGTTTTCTACCATATTAAAGTCTCCCCCAATGATCCAGGGGACCTCCAGAAGATCACTTAGCCAATTCCAGAGAACACACCTAAGCCTATAGTCATTAGGTGCATACACTGAACAAATACCAAACTTAAGGTTATCTTTTTCAATCAAGATCCACATAGCTTTGTTGCAAGGAGAGAGGCCCCAGTTAGTAACCCATTTGGCCCACTTATTTGCAACCAGAATTGTTGTACCTCCCTTCCCTTTTTCGTGATTCGTAGCAAAGTGGGTTGAATCTCTCCAGATAAAATTCAGGCTTGTCTCAAGCTGGAAGCTTACAGCTTTGAGCTCTTGGAGCATCACTATGTCCTTTTCCTTGACTTGATTTAAGTACCTTCTTATACTATACTTTCTATCTAGGGACTCAAGTCCCCTAATATTCCAAGATAGGCAATTAAGAGTCATCTGATTCCATTTTTTGGGGCCCTTCATCCAAGCTCCTAAAGGAGTTAAAACACTTAGGGAGGGATGATTTTCCCATTTTATTTTTCAAGTAGGGAATTGAGTCTTCCTTATGTTTCTTTCTTCTATCCCTTATTTTTTGTTTAAAAATTCTACTCACCAGGCTGTCCCCTTCCTCCTCTTCTTTATCAACAACTTTTGAAAGGGGTGTGACAACATATCCCTCCTATCTACACTTCCCCATTGTGCCTTCAACTTTGGCTGGGGTTGCAACATCCCCATCTGGGTTCAGGTTGTTTAAATAATCTTGAAAAAATTGCAAGGTGTCATGATTTAAGGGTTTGAACTCTGAGAGGTCAAAGGCTCCCTTATGTTCATCTTTTTTATTAGCCCCATTTTGATTATCTATTTCAAATCTTTTAAGGCTACTTAAGTTACTGGTACTATGGGTGAAGATACCCTCCTTACTCATGGCCTTACAAGGGGGGGTAGGTTCCCCCACTGGTCCTGTCATCAACAGAGGGGGGTCATCCCTATCCATAGTAGGAGTAACAACAAATTTTCCAGTATCAACATCTTTACCAGCTGTCATGGGTGAAGAGTCCAACTTAGACCTTCCATACTTAGCTTCCTGTCTAGCTTTGGCTTTACCATTCCTAGGTTCAACCTCCATAATAGAGGTCATCTTTATATTACGGTCCTTTTCCTGGGAATGAGTCAGCATATCTTTTCTATTATTATATCCATGCCACCTAAGGTCCCTCATTATTTTTTAATTTTTTTCTATTTGATCTCTCATCTGATGCATAACCATCTCTTGAGCACTTAGTCTTCCCCCACAGGAGAGGTGTCCACCCCTTCTTTGGTGATCCACATCGGGGACATAACTGCTCACAGTAATGGCCTCTTCTCTTGTTTCTGGGTAGGTTAGATCAACTTCCTTATAAACAATATTATTATTATCCCCCTCAGTCCTCTCTTGGGTCGGGGAATTACCAGCAGTCACTACTTGCCCTTCAATGGTTAACACTAGCTCAGAAGAGCCATCCATCTTAGGATCTTGGGGTGGGGAATGAATGGCCTTCGAAGGAGTCACCTCCTTCCTCAGAATAGGGTTCTCATGATCACGCCCAACAACCAGATTGGCACTCACATTCGACTCAAAGGGTTTAGGATTAAGCTTAATATTCAAATTAGGATCTTTCATCTTAGCCTTCCCCACAATATTGCTTCTAAGGATCAAGCAGTTTTTCCTTCTATGCCCTTCTTTTTTGCAGAGGAAGCACGCATTGGTGCCCCCTAGGATTTCAATCTTGCAGTTTAAAATAGTATTCTCCATTTCGATCTCAATTTCATCTGGGATCTCAACCCCAGGAGTGATGGCTATTAGGACATGAGTGTCCATATGCAGAAGAGTACTTTTGGTTTCCTCAATCCTTATGGTTCTCCCATAGTGCGAGAGGAATTGCGGAATAACTCTCCAGAGTATAGGAGGAACATTTTTAATGTTTATCCATCTAGGGTACGATAAGGCTAAAACCTCCTCGTTTAAGACACTCGGTGACCGGGCAACTACCGTAAACACCGCATTCCCTATAGACCAAAATTCTTTATTGGTGACCTTTTTTTGCATGTCTTTATCTCTAAAGAAAATAAGGAAGAGACCCTTTTGTATTAATCTACAGAAAGAATGTTCAATGCCCATTTTTTTATTCCACACATTGAATAACCAGTCATCAAAAAATTTCCTCGAAGGAGTTCTATTGCAGTCTAGAGCAGCAAAAAAAATTGCAGTGTCTTTAAGTCTTTTTTCTTCATTGTTAAGGACCTTAGCCATGTCTTCATTAGGAATAAAGTAGTCTACCCTAAGGGGTGTGGAAGAGATCTTACCTCCTCGAGCCACTGCTCCTGCCTTCCATCCCCAACCGCAACGAAGGAAGTCGTTGAAGGCACAGAACCCCTATCGCATCCAGAAACGATCTCCTTAAAGGTCTTGGTCTCGTTGCAGCCTAGTACCTCTGCCTTCCCATCTGCCCTATTTTGATGACAATCTGGGGGTTTGTCGGGCTCAAGCACTTTCACTTCCATCAATGGCGTCGGTTTTATGCCAGAGGGAGTGAGTAGGGGGTTGTAGAGCGCCGACCACCGCTAGGGTTAACCCAGAGCACCAACACAATACGCACGACTAGGAAAGATAAAACACAAATACTATTTCGAGGAATAAAAAAACACATTAACCAAAAAAATCAACCCCAGGCTATAGAACGAGACCTTACAATAGGATAGAAAATACTTCCTTAATGGAAAAATGACATTTGAAGCCCACCTTCGTACAAAGTCTCCTCGGAGAGAGAGCCAGTGCTCCACATACCTAGGGTTTCCTGCCTCTCATTTTCTCAATTTCATCAATCGTAAAGGTACCTTTTTTTGGTTTTTCTTCTTTTTTTACCCATGAACTTTATTGCCTTGTTTAATTGTATTATTTTCATCCTTATATGTTTACAATATTAAATAAATTAGAATGTATATATATTTTTTGTTTTCACTTGTTTACATTTTCTAAATTTGTTGCCACAAGAATTACAATGGCAATCAGTTCTATCTTTGTTTCCATGTTTCTCCCATTCGTGTTGCCAAAATTGTCCTCCATTGCCACTCGAACATGCCAATGATCCCCATTTCGAGTTCATCTCATTTTTCAGATCACTTATCAGCATTTAACAATGCCCAATTCTTATGTCCTGTTACAAAATAAAATCTCCATAGGGACGAACGGGATATGATGTTGTAGACATCCAAATTTAATCACTTCCATATGATTAAATTTACTGCCTTTCCATCTATCGTATTAATATTAATTTATTAAATTAATATTACACCTTTTGTCTCATATCGTAAAGTATTTAATTCAATAATTAATACTTTATCTTTCACCCTATTCCTCTCTAAATTAAATAAATACGCTAATTTATTTAATTTAGTCATTTTTACCCTTTTGATTTAAAATCAATTTAAAATTCCTCACTTTCTCTCTCCTTGTCACATCCTCCATAACCTTACCCTAATTTGAATTAATTTAATTAATTCATGATTATGATGTGCATCCTCTTAATCAAGATTAATGTCACATCCTCCTACATTTGCCACTTGCCTCTAATCTTCCATTAATTAGCCTAATCCAATGTTTGCACAACCTTAACCAAGGTCATTAGCTAGATTTAGCACCACTTTTTAGCCAACCTTTACATTTACCTTCTTTTGGCATTGACCCCCTTTCCCATGTGAATTTTTAATTCATATTTATTTATCCTAGGTCCTAAGGCTTCTAGAACCTTGGAATTGTCACATCTTCCACATGTGACGAAGTCCCACCTTTTGGAGCCCACCTTTTATCTTTTAGACTTTCCTAAGAATGAATTTTTAATTCACTTATTTCCCCAACCACCTTTCCTTTTCCCATGTAGATTTTTGAGGGCTTCCAAAATTCCTCAAATGTCCCTTTCACTCCCACTCGGGGACAAGAAATCCCTTTTTGTGGAAATCTTCTCACTCCCCAAGGTGCTTGTCCTTGCTCCACCTCATGTACCTTTTTGACACCTCACTTACACCTCATCTTCTCTTGGCCACTTCACCATCCACATGTCAAGATGTGAAGGCTTGTGGGTTCTCAACCCACCATAGCCCTTCATCTTGGCCTTGTTGGATGCATCTCAACTGTTGAATTCTCTAGAGAATTCAAATTCTTCTATAAATAATTTCCTCCTCAAGGGCTGCTTTTAGGACACTTAGCCATTTGACAACTACATGCCAATTTGCATTCCCTCAACCATTTACCATCATCTAGCTATCATCCATTCTAATCATTTTGCACATTCAATATTGTGACCCTAGCTACATCACAAACCATCTAAGGAGCACACAAAATCATCCCAAGCAAGGGCCAATCAAGGAGACATCAACAGCAAGGAAGGTGAAATCGTTGGTATTTCATTTTATCCATTTTCCTTCTTGTTATATCACTCCTTTGGCTAATCTTGAGGTGTCCTTGGTCTTTTATCACTTGCATTTATAAGTTATTTTGCATGTTAGAGTAGGATAAAAATTTTAGATCATGTATTGTAACATTAGCCATGAAGGATCGAACCCATTTACTTAAGGAACAAAGGTCTCCCCATTGCACCATTTTTTTATGCATAGGTTGATAATCCAAAGTCAAAATGAAAGAAAGATGGTCAGATTGCAGATTCAACTTTTGTATGCATAAATTTGTGTTAGAGAGTTTGTTAATAAGAATTATCTATGGAACTAGGTAGAAGAAATCAAAACCCTGAGCTTTATAGCACTAAAATAGAAAATAGTGCACAAGAAGAATACGACATTGAGTTATGCATAGAGAGTCTATGCTTGTTGCAATTGAGGAATGGATCCCATGCATCCATACACTAGATCTCTTACCTTTTCCATGTCCTTGCATCTAAAGATTCTCATGCTTTTTAGTCTCACTATTATTATTATTATTATTTACTCTTAATTTCTTGACCTTGAGTATGTACCCTTAGACTGATCCGTATCTGATTTCTTTATGAATTGTAATGCCTGTGAGAGTTTTTTGTTGTTCTATTATCTTTTGGACTGATATATGAGATTCGTGTACACTTCTAGACTCTTGAGGTCAGGACTATACGATATGATAAAGGAAGGCTAATTTCTAATATTATTCATTTTGGGTGTTATAATTGTATTGTATTTTGAGGTTTGGATGGCTTTTTGTGAATGTGGTGCAAGTTTTTTCTAAGATACATGGTCCTTATTCTACACATAACACCCTTTAATCCTTGACAAAACTGATTTTAGTAGTCATTTGAGTATAGTGTTGTTTTTCACCGGTATCTAGGTAGCCAGCTTCCATACAAGGAGCCCTTGTCTCCTATCATATTTTTCCTTCACATCAACCCCTCATGTCACTTAGTGAAGAATATGGATAAAATTATAGGAGTGAGACCCTAAATAGGCGAGATGGGCCATAATTTGCATTAAATACAATTTATGTTTGAAAGTTATCATTCATGTTTCATCATATATCTATCATTCATGTTTGATATCACCATATTAATCATTCCTCTCATCATTTGTATGACTATTATACTTGTCATTGTACAATCACATATTACTTTCTTCACATCTCTGTAATAGTCACCATTAACTATGACTAAGGTTCATGCAACATACTGACATAAGATTGGTTTCATAATAGTACCAAGTTCTGTGGAGTATCCCAAAATGAAACTAAAATCACAAGCTTTCTGATGGGTGCTATTTGACCTCTATCAACATATCATAATTCTCAAGTTCCAACCTAGAGCTTTTCGTTCAATTACATTGAATTTCCTTCCCATTGAGGCCGAATTCAATGAGTTCTATAGCAAGGGTCATGTTCATCGTCATATAATAAATATAACAATGAGTTTATAGTCTAAAAATACATGTTAATTCCACCTTATTTTCTTTCCTTTGTTTACAATCCTTATTTGTTGAATATTTTAATGTCAATTTTATTTTCATAATAACATATCTAATACAACTTTCTATTTTGTAGATTCCAAAGTTTTTGCTTCACAAGCTCTTCCTCAACATGAGATATTCTTTGTGGATTGATGGGAAGCTTGAGTTTGTAGTTGTTTCATATCAAATTCTTGAAAGGTAAGTTTCTATTAAGAATTGAATTAGGATACATGTTTTCATATATTTCAATAGCTATTTATGTAATCATCCTAACTAGCATTAACACACTTTTCTTTGTAGCTTTCTATTACACCATTTTCTTGCTGCCTATATGAAATGGAAGACTAGCTATTTCATCTTGGATTTTTGTTTGGTTTTGTTGTTGTTGGATTGTTGTTTGGTTTTGTTTTTGTTGTTGCTGCCTTGGCATGTTAAGTTGCTTTTCACTAAAAATTTTCAAATGAAGTTCTCGTACACAAAAATTTAGTAAAATGTAATGGCCCTTGTAGATAATTCTTATTGACTCCAATCCAGCAACGTTCTCTTTCCTTTACAACACCCCTATATTTCTTTAACTTTCTTACCTTTACTACTTCCTCTCACTCACCCACTGCTGTAGACATGCTTGACAATGTCACTTAATTTCCCTAGCTCAATTTTACCATAATTTATGCAGACAACAAACAATTCTCTTCAAAGTATTGCATTAGGTCCAAATGATATTTTCATTATAAAATTGTATGTCTCATCCAATAGCCCAACATGACCAAAATGATCAATCATGCAGCAATGGTGCTCAGCTCTTGGAGATATACAATGATCCCTATTTTTCAAATCATGTAAGTATTGCCAGTGCCATTACAAAATCTACCTAGTTGCAAGAAATTAAATCAGCTAGGAAAGTAGCTTGATCTATTTTCATGTCAGTCTCTTCCATTTTCTGATGTGGAGCATTTACTTTAACAGGATGATGCAGAGTATCTCATCGCACATTCAGTTGGTTGAGTGGATTTTCAGTCATTTTAGGACTTTTAGATTACTATTTTTAGGTTTTTGTTAGCAATTTTGTTTCGACTTCACTTCACTTAACATATGTCAACTAATTTACTATATTTAGCTTTTGGTTGAGTTTGTTTAGGGGGGAATCTCTAGCGATGATTGATTAAGGAGGGGGGATAGAGTGGGAGGGGCGGTTGGGGGGATTAGAGATCCAGTTATGGAAGGAAATAAGGATAAGAATGTTTTACGAGATCAGAGGAGACTCGAAACAAAAGAATCTTGTTGATAATAGGTCAATAGTTTACTAGCTTTTCAATGCCATAGCTATTATGCAATTTTCTAGTGAATTAAATAATATATGAACTACTAAGTATGCAATTTTTTAGTTATTGAGTGGGTATATGCGTGTCTGTATGATTCTCTATTTTTGAAAAAAAATTATTCTCAAGTGTAAGGCAGAATAGAGTATATTTTGAGGCTAACTTGTAGATTCCAGAAGTATGAGCTGCATTATTTTTAGTATTAGAGAAAAACTTGAATGACATAGAGGGGAGCTCATGTGGCCTAGGGAAGAAGATGCACGATGAATGCTAGATGGAGAGGTAGTGCAGTTGATGAAGTACTTAGAAGGTTGTAGGCCCTTAATGTTAGGTTGCTTCATGAGGATTTTAAGGAAGAGCAAGAAGTTCAAATGGGTTGATTAGTAGTTATATATCCCATGGAAAGAGTAGCAGTTATGTCTTCTATGTGGTCACAACAATGAAAGACTTCTTTTTCATTGGACATCAAAGATACCTTTGTTAGGCTCCTTTTATTGCTATCAAAGACTATGCCACTATCCTGCTATGACATGCTTTGCTATACAAAATAGGGATGCAGATGCTAAAGATTCCATGGTTGTCTTTATTAGGCTTGATATGCTACTATTTTCATAAATATTTATGATGCATTGACAATCTAATCACTTCCCAATAATCCATCATTATCACTATCTTTTTATCTTCACCTTGTCGTTTAACGTATGATATAGAATTCATTACTTGTAGCCTATACCCCTATCCTCATGCATTTTATAATTGTATTTACATTTGAAAATTATCTTGACATCATGACTGTAACAAATAATCAAAATATTGCTTACATTTGAAATCCAAAAACATAATAAGGTAACTGTTATCTACTGAAATTGCACCCTTATCAAGTTGCAGAACTTGATACTTCAGATAAATGTGGGAACTTTTCCAAGTTGTTGGTCACCTAAAAATGGAAAAGAACCTCGAAGAAGGCCAACTTCCTATGCTGGAAATGTCACCTAAACTACTGATTTTGTAAGGTAAAGGGACAAGATTACTAAAGAAAAATAGAAATGGTAGGAATTAATCCCTATGGTGATACACTAAATTGACAGGAATCATGGAATAAAATAGATGAACATACCCCTGGAAAACTAATGATAGTTATTTCATTTACTCAACATAATTTTGTGAACTTATGCATAATTCATGACAAGGCTTAATCTACATATACATTTTAAGAAGGAAAGATGAATTTCACAACTTTAAAGTTCAAATGCAGATTTTAAAAAACCACAGTTCAAAACTTACATAATCTGAAAGAAAAATGAAAGTAATATGAACACTAACACTGATTTCCAAGGTAATATTTGTATTTTATATTTGAAATTCCAAATGAGTTACAAAGCATACATTAGCTGAGAAAGGATTTGAGAAAAATCACTAACTCTCTAGAATGCATAATCCAAACTTCTTTATGAAGAGGCCAAAATACAACTTTATACAACAAAAAACCCTCTCCAAAAGAATGTGTCAGCCCCTCCTTTAGGGTTTACCAAAAATATCAACCTCCAGAAAGATCTTCCCTTAGATCTTTTGAATCAAGTTACTTTTGCATTAAATGTCTATCCCCGCTGTCCATGTTGGTGAAGGATCGCTCTAGGAATGGCCTCCAGATCTTTTGGAATAATCGCATTAACCTCTGGCCTCTGTGTCCACCCTCAAACTTCCATTAGAGCCACCTTGAATGTGGTTGTTCTGATAATCATAAATGTCAATCTACCCCTCGCCAGTAGACACCACAACTGTCATTGTGACTTGAGGTTTTTTCCTTTCTACCTTTTTCCTACTCAAGATCTTTCTGCAAGTTGACCGTCTTTAAGAAGCAGCATCTGACCTCCCTTGTTAGATCTCTTCATAGACCACACCATTGGACACCGAACCGATCCATCATCCTTTGATCATAGAGTAGATCCATACCACTCATATTTCATTGATTTTCCACAGGGGTGGTCACAATAGTCAAACAGTCAATGGTTCACCCTCGACTTTCTCTGATTAGCTAAACACATGCCACTTAGGCTTTCCAAGTGGTCGAAGGCTACTCAAATGGAATTTCATGTCAGTGAGACACTAACCATGTCTCCCCGATGTGATTAGACTTCACAATGATAGTTGGCATAGCATACAACTATCGGCAAGAGTCTCATCAAGCTACAAGAGTTATATCGATATCCAACACTATTGCCCAAACCATCATTATCGGCAAGACATCATATCGATCTCTCAAGTCCTAATGATGTCAAAACACCTAGTGGTGAGACTATAACATTCCTTGGCAAGAGTCTCAGTGGTCCTCCATGTCGCACCGAAGACTTAAAAACCATTCATTGAGACCTCACCATGTCGGCAAGATATCATGCTGAAGCCATAGACTTTCCCTAAGTGCAACTTCTTTCAGAAAGACTTCACTTGGTTAGCAAGACATCACCTTGAACTCAAAACACTACATTGAAGGCACAATCCTTTGGCGAGACTTCATCGGGTCGGTAAGACATTTCAGCGAGGTCACAATCTTTCGGCGAGCTTAGACCATTTCGAGGAGACTCCATCCTATTGGCAAGATATTACCCCAAACTCATTTCACTTCGGTGAGACCACCAACAGTTGACGAGACTTTTCCCTGAAGCCCCCATCTTTTGGTGAGACTTCACTTGGTCAGCCAAAGGTTACACCTAGACCATTCCACTTTGGGAAGACGTCACCTTGTCGGTGAGACACTACACCGAAGGCACAACCTTTTGTTGAAACCTCCATCTATCGGCATGACATCTCCCTGAGCGTAGATTCTTTCCCCAATGCTAACCTTGTGAACAAGGGTCGGTGAGACCTCTCAAGCAGGGAGATATATAAAAACTCATGGTGACCGAAATGTCTTGGTGACCTAGGTATTTGAAATAAATATAACACAATAGCCAGTCGGCAAGACATCTAGCTGGTCTCACCGACTTTCTTCTTTGAGGAGTTTTATGTGAGATCTGAATGAGGCATACTTTGTAACAGACCTCCTTGTGAATTAGCATCAGATGTATGATTTAACCCTAAAAAATTAATGCCTCCATTT